>JAYKTE010604845.1:0-18162 GCA_036873565.1 Xipholeptos notoides | reverse complement strand
CTCATCTAGGTGAAGGGTAACACTGATTACAAAAGCCCAGGGATGAGCACATAAAAATGGACTTATGCCAAACTTGGGTTGGTGCTCCACCATGTAAATATATATATATATATATTTGAAAAGGCCTTGTTTGGGGGGGCAAAGCATTTGTCATTTTTTTAAAAATGAACTTAAGAAAGAAATAGATTGGCATATATCTGTTTCAACATAAAAGAAAATGAAAATGTACCCAAACTTTCAGGGTATTCTTAATGTTTAAGAAAATTTAGCAACAGCCTTCAGCATGCATAAACTTTTTGGGTGACTGAAAGAAATTTTCATCAAAAGGCTGTTTTTCTTTTTCATGGACTTTTTTAAAGTACAAATTAACTTGAAAATGTGGTACTCCTGTGAAAAACAATACTGTGCACATATGCATTTCTTTTTTAAAAACACAATTTAACATTTTTAATTTACTTAATTTGGTTTATCACATTTTTTTTGACCCATTCAACATTTTTAATTCATAAAATAAATTTTAATTAGATTTAAGATAAAAGTAAATAAACCATTTTTGTTAATTCTCAATTTGAAAAAAATCAATGAACAAAATTAAAAAAATACTCAATGTGAAAATGAAAGAAATTTTCTTGAGTAAATGAACCAACGAAAATCTTTGCATATACGTGGGGATGTAGAGGCCTTTTAGTGTTTAATGACTTTTTCCTTGACCGAGACATTTCAAAATGACTTAGTTACTTCTTTTAATGTTGTTTTGATTTAATTCGTTTTTTTCTTCTCCCTATACTAACACCTTATTTCACTCTCTCACTATTTTTGAAATTAATTTCTAAACTCTAATTCTGGACAGTATATCGAACGTTCTGTAGCAAAATAGTTTGGGTTTTAATTTTTTGGAAATCCCTTTAAAAACTCATAGGAGATTAAGAGCTAAAAACTCTCTAAAATGTCTATAAAAATAGCTGTGAAATACCAAAAAGTAACTAAAACTTGTGAAAACGTTAGGTTCAAAACACCAATTCTTCAATTTCTTCTGTTTTTTCATGATTATGGAATATTTGCATTCCTCCAAGAGTTATCTTGTTTAAAGTACCATTCATAGTGGGTTCAGTATGTTGAAGTGGGGGTGCGTAAGTTAACTTGTGTAGGTAGGGGACGCAGAGCGCATTCTGCTGGGGGGACAAATTTTCCTAAGCACGGCACTGTGAAAGAGATATTGAGGGATAGGTCCTTAGTGTTTTTTTGGCAAATCCTATTGAATGAAGATGGTTGAAAATCATTTTGTGATCACAGTTCATTTTAGAGCCAATTCATCACTTGTATGGTGACCGTCCTCCTTCAAAAGTACTTTGAGACACTCTTTGTTGGGTTTAAAAGGTCTTCTGCTGTGGTGTCAAAATCGCTATTTTTGAACTTTGCCAACCATTTCCGTGTTGTAGATTCACCTATGACACCTTTTCCATATACCTTGCAAATGGCTGCCTTAGCCATTTTTTGGCCTTGATGATTAGTGAAGAAGAGCGACTGTCAAAATTGTTGCTTTTTACTTCCTGGATATTCCATTTCAAAATATTGAAGATCAATGTTCCCAAGGGGAATCCACAAAATATTCAACAACTAGAAGAGTCCAGCAAAGAAAAATGGTGCAAAATACCTGCAAATCTTTGCAAAAAACATGTGTGCAACTATAGAAAGGGACTGGAAGCAGTTGAATGCAAAAAAAGTTATGCAACCAAATATTAAGTCTATATATCC
Organism: Xipholeptos notoides; assembly: GCA_036873565.1. Classification (NCBI taxonomy): domain Eukaryota; kingdom Metazoa; phylum Mollusca; class Cephalopoda; family Idiosepiidae; genus Xipholeptos; species Xipholeptos notoides. The sequence goes on along the minus strand of JAYKTE010604845.1, from coordinate 16,407 downwards.
AATACTTTTGCATTTGTTAATTTATATTTTTCCATAAATATAAACTTTCCAATATTTGATTTTGTAATTACAACCCCAAATATAAGTTAGAATAGTAATAGGAATGACTGACCAAATTTTAGGTAAAATCTTGAAACCTAATTAAAGTTATAAAGAAAAACAATGTATCCAATATTTTTGTGTGGCACTGTATGTGATAACTCTTCTGTTATGTATGCTTTTGGACCAAATGAAAAAGAAAGTATGAATTAACTCATTGCTAAATACATAGATTAAATTGGCAGGTAAATGAAATCTCATAGCTTTTCGGTTATCTTCTATCTTGGTCATAGCTAATAGCTTGGTATTTGTTCATTTTACGTTGGTGTGCAACTTCCATGTTTTCTTTCCATGGGACTGACTGTCAGCTTCTACAAAATCCCCTGTTTTGTAGAATTAGAAAACAGAACCATATCTGGCTATAAGGAAGTTATTACAATATGTCCTGGTAAGCTCAGACGGCATCCTTGGTCTGCCATAAGTTGCCAATCTGAAGCTGAGGAAAAAATGCATCTAGTGGGTCTCTTATATGCTGGTTTCCTTTTATTGCTAGCCTCTACAAATTGAACTGTTTCTTTCTTTGGATTAAATTTCAAACTCCAGATTAAATTGAATACAAATTGAACTGTTTCGAACTCCGGATGGCTATATTGAATATTTCTGTTGATTTCCTTAAAACTTTATCGTGGCGCCAGCAATAAATGGAATTGACTAGAAAAATTAAGACTTTATAGATTTAGAAAAGGTCAATAATATAAGTGAAAGTATTTAAGATGTTTATATAGTATAAGGGTTATTCGAACATAAGAAATTTCAGAAATAATTTATAAAATTATTTCAATATAAGAAATATGTAACAGGAAGGAGAATGTTTTTTTCTGTATTTATTATATCCTAATGCAAATATGATTGATAATAATTGTTATTTATAGTTAAATTCGTTTAAAAGATACAATTCAGAAACATTGTAATTTCTGAACTAAAACTTGGTTATTACATACAGGTTGCTCAGATTTCTAAAATGATGCACTTTTTTCTGTTTTCTTGGTGGTACTGTAAGCAATTTTATTGGTTCAATGTCTGCATTTACTGATAATTTATTGGTTTATATAAATATGGCAAGGTAAGGTGGAGGAATTATCTTGACTCCATTTGTTGAAAGAAATCAGACAAATGGCCGAAGGAAAATTACTGAGAAGATAATTCTTCCGATTTCCATAATATTGAGTGATACAATCAATATATACTAACTGGACAAAAAGCAGAGCAACAGCAGGTATTCATTCTATCTTATTGGAAGTACAGTCAATTTTTTGTTATTTTTTTGGCTTTCATCATGTTTGTAAAATTTATATAGAAATAAAAACTCCATCCATTACTCTTTGTCATATCATTATTTAAATATAAATACCCTACTTCACTATTTACTCATTTATTTTAAAACTTTTTTTAGTAAGATAAGTTTATTGATTTTCTTTGATCAATATATTTTGTTATTTTATTTTAAAATAACTCTTCTATTCTATATTTTTATTCCTTTTTATAGATAAATACATCTTTCTTTTTATTAAAGATGATAAATTCAGATAAATGTTCTTAATTTATTTTAATGTGAGAATGTTCGACGTTTTTCTGCTCTTTGGTATTAATATGAGAGTTCTTTCAAAATTTCATCAACAATAATTATGTTAGACTATTGATTTTATATATTATAAATGAATTTTTACCGTATTATTTTTACCGTATTAATATCAATAAATTATTTGGAAATTTGAATTCTTATCATCATTCCCCCCCATTTTACTTGCTTTCAATTGTTCTCAGCTTCAGATTCCAAAATTTTTTTTCTGTTTTTGATTAACTAGTTTTTCATTTCCTTGATTTTCAATCTTTATAATAACATTTTTTTAAAACTAGAATATGCATGGATGTGCAATTCAAACAAGACAATAAGACCATTGGAGACTTGGAGTTTACCTTAGACTGGTTTAAATGAAATAGAATTGGAAGCTTTGTCTTTATGAAACAGTTTTATATAGATTGTCAAAGCATAAACAAATTCAAAAGACTTTTTTAATGATTCAATGTTCTTTTATAGGTTCTTTGTATAACAGAAGGATACTTAAAAGCAACACAAAAACTGTATTCCTATGCTGGACAGGTATGATATCAACTTCTTAAAACATTGTTTTCTATATCTAACTATTTATTCTCTTGTTATTTTTTATTTCAAATTCTTGCTGTTTTTTTAATTTCAAATTCTTGTTGTTTTCTTATTTCAAATTCTTGTTGTTTTTTTTATTCAAATTAAGAATGTTTTTCTTAATTTTGGATTTTATTGTAATTTGTGTTTTTATTCATTAAAATATTTATAGACTTTATTGGAAATGTTTTGTAAAAAAAAATTAAGTATATAATTATAAATTAGATGATAAGTGAATACATAATAATTTCAAACAAAGTTCGGAACACTGGACAGCTGTTTTGTTTTTATTCTTAACTCATTAACAGTGTATGCCCAGATCCTCAAGGTAGGATCAAAATATCTCTATGATAACATGTAGTTATTTATATGGAATCTTGTCAGTATAGATTTTCATTATAAATTAATCCATACTGTCTATGAAGGCGAAAATGTAAATAACAAATATAAATAAACCTCAATACCTACTTTGTTGAGTTGATAGGTTTAAAATAACATAAAAAACATTGACTCATTGGCTTAATTGATAAGAGCATGCCTCTTAGAAGAGACAACCTACCTTGAGAATCTGTGCATACACTGCTGATGAGTTCATTCAGTCTTCCTACCTTTATGTTTGATGTTATGTACTCTGTCATTTATTTTATAAATATAATGTTAATATTTGTTTCCATTTTTGGTAAACATTAGTTTTTGTACACAGTTTTTTTAATGACACAAATTACACTATTTGACCCATAGCTGGAGGGAATGTGGGGATTCATACCTTTCCCAAGGGTATTAGTCTGAATATGAACGCAAACGGATGTTTCCATTCTAAATTGCTTAATATCTCCCCGCCTCTCTATCTCCCAAAGCCATCTTGTTATTATTACTACTCCATATTTTCTCACAAGCTTCTTTTAGATTTCTAGAAAAGAGTCACATTCACATTTAAAATCCTTGATTTAAAACTCCACATTTCAAATCAAATAGAACAAAATGTTGCACCTATATTCCATCTACCAAAATAGTATCCACTTTGTCTTTGGTGAGATTATTCTAAATCATCACAAATGGGAAGCAAAGAAGGGAAGGCCTTAATCCATACAGCTTTCATTGAAAGTTATTCATATTAATCTATTTCTCTAGAATAAATCTTGCATCATGGAGAAAATTTACTTGGGACAGTGGATAAGCACTTAGATTTTGGAATTGTAATACCTGATATCCAATCGTAGTCATTCCAAAACATTCACTTTTGGGCTAATATGCTTGAGAAAGGTATGAGTCCCAATATTTCCTTCTAGCTATGGATTAAATGGTGCATCTAGTGCTATTCAAACTGTATGGAAGAAAGAAAGATGTTTGTCAAAAATGATTGTTCTTGGCATTAAACAACCAAAAAAATGGTTGATATCACATAAAAACCAACATGTTTTATTATAAGAAACATATCCTATTCTACACTGTAAATATTGGAATCCTTGAAATGTAATATTTTATGTTCCTGCTAATAAAGTCTTTTATATTTTTATAACCTGTGCTCTTTGAACTATCACATTTTCTTACTGTATTGTACAATATATATAGAGTTCAATTTCTTTGGTACAACTGTCTGCTTTTACTAGCCTGTGATTACAACTAAATAACCAATCCTGGTCTTCATTACCTGAAAGTCACTTTGGGTACATCTTATTTGCGAACTTATGAAGTAATCATTAAACTTAATCTTAACATTTAGATAACCTAACTGGTCAGCATTCTATCATTTTGAAGGTATTAAGAAATTGCCTTGAGAATTTATCAAGTCAAAACAAAGGTCAAATTTTTTTATGCAATGCAGAAGTTATTTCAAAGTTGACAGAAAGCTAGTGAAAGTTTTATGATAAATAATTGATGATATAGATATACAGAAATAAGATCCTACAAAAATAACAAAACATTTTACTGCAATTTTCACATGTCTACTTTCTATATATACTATTTAGCAAAAAAGATATCTAACCTTTATTCACATAAATACCTGTGTATAGATCTAACAAACTTATACCAATTTCTTTTATAGCTGTCTTATTTGGCCAATAACCCTCCCTAATCGTCCTGCCACTGCTAGAAGTATTGCTGAAGTGCTTTCTGGGCTTATATGGATCTATTTTTTCTGGGATGCTTTCAGCTTACAGAGAAGCCAGAAGTCATTTCAAGTGATATTGGAATTTCAAGAGATATTGGGGTTGAATGAATTGCAGTTGTGCTGTCAGGAACCATATATCAAATATAAAGAATAATGTTTATGGACTTGTCAATTGAGTGCTGTCAATAGTTCTGGCTATTTGTATAGCAGTTCACTGCATTATAAAAATAACATAAAACTCATGGTTATATTCCTTTGTGGTGGTTATGTTAAACATTGCTTACTTAATTGCAATCTCATTTAAGAATGTTGTAAACTGGCAAGGACTTGCTTCATTCAGCACTGAAACAGTTGCATCAACCCTTTATCATTATAGTGCCCATTTAATACATTTAATTTTGAATATTATAAATTTGTTTTGAACCAGGAATGACTAGGCTTTGCACAAAATTTAATAGAGAAACTATGATCATTTTTTTGTGGCATTCTGCCATTAACAGCAGCACCCGCTTTCACTTCCAAACTCTATTTCTAATTTCTACTATAAAACAATTTACTTGCTTGACACCATTTATGAATCATAATTATCTTGGATTATTTTCATAAATTTAAACACTTTTTACTATTATCTTCACAAAAATGTTAAAACTTGTACGTTTTAACATGCAAAATAATTCTATGGTTTTATTTTAATGGATCATAATGAATCACCTTTCATAATATTTGAATACTAAAGAAACCTTTATACATTTTGGTTCTATTTTATAATTAACTAGCTGCCCCGACCCGGTGTTGCCTGGGTATCTATAGGCAATGTCTGATTATAAAGTGCTCTTCTAGTTTTTCTGGCAAAATCTAGTTCATTACATGGTTAATATCTAAAACTGGGTTTCATTATATTAGTAGTTATATAAATAGTATCAGTAAAAATGGTCTACATGTAAAATTTTACCCAAAAGTTTTAATAAAATAGCGGCTACTGCAGTCTAAGACATTAAAAAAGAGAAAGAGAGAGAAAGAAGAGATAAAAGAAACAGTAAGGATAAAAACCTGATAAAAACAATTTCCATCTCTGCAAATAAGTTATGTACAAAAAATACCTTTTTCGGAATTCATAAAAAAGGGAATTAGGAGAGAAATCCAGTGGACATTAAGTCAATGCCCAATTTCCAATGAAAATATCATGTAAAAAACATTTTTTACACAAACATTATTTTTGTCTAGTTTGTACAAAAACGGTGGGGGTCAGTTTACTATAATTATACAATAGAAAACTGAACCCCCACGAGAATGTTAAAAAGCATTGTGATGAAGTAGTTCATCTAGAGTAAGTCTGAATATATTTTCTAGGAAAAATATATACTAATGGTGATTTCAATTTTTCTTTTTTTTTTCTTTTACAGAAATCAGGAACACAAACTATTGAGACACTCCTCTGTCAACACAGTGAGAGAATTTTGGATATTTATGCTGTGGCACACAAAATCTCAAAGCTATCACAGATGATGGTGTAAGTGCTACTCATTATAATATTAAACATTTGTCATCCAATTTTAGAGTTAAGACTTAATCTATCTTCCATTCTTCATTGAATTCTCAATATAAAGTTCTTTATTTGTCCAATCAAATGTGGGGTACAAACAATTTACATAATAGCAAAATTTTATATCAATAGTTAAATCCAAATTCAGTCACTTGTACTTTAATAATAATTCTGCACTTTTATTTTGACTTTTGATTATGTTAAAAAAGAGTTTTTAGATGTTATAAAAACAATAAATGTATATGACCTAAAGCTTTAGGTACATTAGGCAACTTAATTATGAAATTCTGAGTTAAATTGGCTTTTTTTACAGTTTAATCAGATGACTAAAATGTTTAAAACAAACTTGACTTACTAAATAGAAAAACATTTCTAAAAAATGATATTTTTCTCAATTCAACAAAAAATATATTATTAATTCCATTATTGCAAAAATTCCTTTGGTTTTGATTCGAAGAACTCACAAATATCAGTTTTAACCTCTCCCTGCATTGCAAAAGCTATTTCTTCCAAATGGTTTTGTAAGCAACAAAACCAATAGTAATCTCAAGGAGGAAGATTGGGAGAATCAAGTTCTTAAATCTTTTTTTGGCATGATTTTTGCTGTATAAGGTTGTGCATTACTGTGATAAAGCATCACTGCTTTTTTATTTACTAAAGCAGATCTTTTTCTCCTCAAAGCTTGGTTCAAATTCATTAATTGTTGCATTAGTTGGTAACAATTCAAATTGAATTATTTCTTAGCAGTCCCACCAGACTTAAAGAAGAAACTTTTTTTCATGATATTCCCTTTTATAGCTCCTTCGCCAAGCCACTGTCTATAAACTTTTGATAAAAATCCAGTTTTCATTGCCAGTCACAGGTCTTTCCAAAAACAGTGAAGAAAGTTCGTAGAAAAGAGCAAATGTCAACAAATGATTTGTGATTGTTTTCAAACAATTCATGAGGCACCCATTTTCCAAGTTGTTGAAGCTGATGATAAACAGTTGCATGGTTTGAACTATTCTTTATTCTTCAACTGATAAAGCAGGTTTTTCTTCAAGGGCTGCTTCAAGAAGCTTATCATCAAACTCAACTGACCATCTGGCTTGATCTTCATTTTCAAGAAAAAAAATCTTTACAAATTCTTTCATTCACACTTTCCTTTTTATAAATTGAGTGAATGTTTTTTCAGGCCAGTTTAGCTGCTAAGTTTACTTTCTTAAACTCAAGTATTATATGCCTCAAATGATTATTTGGGTACTTTTATCTTAGCTGGCTTTATACAAGCAAATTTAGGTTTTATAATTCTGTAAAATAAAATTTTATCAGGTTAATGCATCCCCACATAAAAATAATGTTTAGCTCCATTAGATATTATACAATATTCTTTACATTTCATTCAATTTAAAAAGAAGGTAAAATTCTGACTGAATGACCTGGCAATATTGGCATCTGATTGGCTGATTGGTATCATCCTTGGTTGTAAATGCAATTTTCTAAATCTAAATGAACATGCCTCAGTAGTTATACGAATATTGCAACAAAGACTGATTAATTTATTGTATTTTTTAATTCTTTTATGTTGTCCTGTATATTGATTGATTCAGTTTTGATTTCAAGATTCATCTGTAACTAAACTCCTTAATTATCGATTCTCAAATCTTTTCTTTCAGTCAGCTAATAGTTCTCTTAGAGATTTCAAATGGGGAACAGCCATATAAAGTGACTGAAACAGCTCTAATTAAAGCCATAAAGGCTCTGCAGATGGCTTGGGGAACAATGCAGCCACCTGCTGGTCAAGTAATCGAAGAAATAGTGTCAAGAATGCCTCTCACTGATACAGAGGTATGGAAACCACTTATACATTTTTTTTCAGTCCTTTATTTAGCAAAGATAAGGTAACATCCATATAATGTTTTTCAGAGGGCAACTAGTAAATTCATCCTAAACATAATTTCAAAAACTGGTATAGATAGATTTAGAAGTTAATTCTCAGCAATTCTGTTCTGTTCTTAGCTAAATCCAAGTATACTCATTTGTTTGTTTTTTAGGTTGAGCTCAGAAGATGATAAAAGATTAAGAATATTTTATAAGAAATACAGAAAAACAATTTATTTTATTTTTGCAAAAAATAGTATCTAATTTAAAAAAATCACCATAGCGATAAATATTGGAGACATGAAAACATAAGTTATTTCTATAAACAACATTACAAATTCTACAAAACAAAATAATAAATCAATACCAATTGTAATTACCACATAATTTCCAATATAAGATTCTATTTTTGTATTTTCTGACACTCAGATATTCTGTCTATATGTAATAAGAGGATTAGATATTTTTTAATTAATCATATCTGCTTCATAAACTAAATATTTTTCTTCAGATTTCAATGTTTCGAACAGCAGCAACAAATTACATTAAAGCAAAAATTCCTAAAATAAAAACAGGACCAGTGCTCTACCCATTAGAAGGAGAAAATTTTAAAAATCTTCAGTCAAATATGGGGTAAGGAAATTTCTTTATTGTTTCTGAAGTTGAACATTTTTTTTTACTTTACTGGGGAATTGTTTCTTTTCAATAATGTTGACCATGCAGCAAATGCACAATTTCTTCAGAAAAAATATATTCCATTATTAGACAAGTTTTCATAAATGAGTGAATTCCTATAATCTTCATTGTAGAATGGCCCCCAAAATATATTAAAGAAATGTGAGTATTATCAATCTGACATATGGGTCTGGGTCATAGCTTGCATGCCAAGTTGGCAGAATTGAGTGCCGACGATTTCAAGTGCCTCATATTCGCCCTGGGTTTAACTTCAACGTGAAACTCCTGAGAATCGTTGAAGAGTTTTGACAAAGCTGAAGGGTGAGACAGACTTAACCATCCAAAAGCTGGCGGAAGGCTGCCAAAGAATAATAACAGTAAAGAAGGACTCAAGAGATATAGAGGAGTCTGGTATCACTCAGATAAGAAATATTCACAGAGGGACCAACCAATACCCCCAAAAAAATAAAACAAAGAGCAAATGCTATCCCACTCATAAACCCAAAGAACAGCCGTTTCTGTTTCAAATAGATGCGAATATACATCTAGCTGGACCAAGTTAAATGTATTATTTGTATGAATTTTTAAAACAAAATAAATAGATTTTTATTATTTTAAGTATTCAAATTATTATCTTCATTTTTGTTGTTTTATTTAGCTGATGTACCTCTAGCCTTCTTCAAGTGCCTCTCTTTGAACTTAGGTAATAGGCTTTAACTTAAAATTTTTGAAATATATAACAAAGATCCTTGATAATTGTCTCAATTGTTGCTCCTTTGAGAAAATCAAATTAATTTCCTTAATGTAAAGGATAAAGATCATTTATGCATGAGTAAAATATTAAAGTTATGGTGGGGCCACTTTTAGATACATTCCACTTTTTGAGCACTAAATATATTTAAACATTCATGATTTTTTTATTTTATTATGAGTGCTTTATATTCTGATATAGTTGGTCCCTGTCTATATTAAGTCATAATGGATACTCCTCTGAGAGTTATCTGTACAATAAAAGGATTTGAGTGGAACAGAATTTGCACAAACTTGAACCATACTATCTTGCCTGGTTTAGTGTGTAACCCTATTAACCCGCTTTCATGATTTATCGATATAAGTTATTTCTATCTACATTCCCCACTGTAGACATTGTTGAAAATATTTATTTATTCACTAGGGCACCTCCTATTGGCAAGAATACCACAATAAAGTTTGGAATTGGTTTTGAAGTCTGGGTCTAGATAGAAAATAAAGATTTACAATGATCACTATTTATTTATTTATGCTCCTGGTGATTTACTTTTCAGAATTCCAAATTGGGGGTCAAACAAAATAAAGAGGTTGTAATAAGTAATAAAGGGTTTAGTTTTTCATGAGTTTAGAATAACAGGGAAAAAGTTTAAACTGTAATGCAAAAAGGTCAAGAAGCTAATGGAAAACATTAATTGTTGTTTTTTGTCCAATATACTGTTACTGGCAGAAACATGTAGATCTTGATGGAAGGCTTAGTTTTGGATTAAAAAAATGTTAATTTTGATAAAATAAGTAATACTGAAAAGCTCTCATTAATAAATCTCAGTTGCTATGTTGCTTTCCCACTTGGACGCATGCTATTGGGAAAGGTATAAATCTAACTATACCCATTTTTTAGTTAAATAGTTGTTCTATTAAAAACCTGTTTATGAAAGAAAGATATTTATTGAAAAAATTGACCTAAAAAGTTGATATGATCTTTTTAAACCATAACTGATAGATACAGCTTTCAATTTTGTTTTTAAGTTTAAAAATTGAATATTTGTTTGTTAAAAACTTTTAATAATTCGGTTCAAATTTACTTCTTTAGTTATTTTAATATGGCATTAAAACCAAATTATTGTTCTTATTCAAAAAGAGTTGCTACACACTTTTAACAACAGTTTTGATGACCCATTCTTGATTTGAATTCATTGTTCACAACTTAGATAATTTCTTTATAGAAAATTTCAAAGATAAATGTTGTGGGGACATACCCTTATATCCCTCAAGATGGACTTGTCCATTGTCTATATATACTACTCACCAGGGAATTACCACATGATGTAACTAAAGACACCACACCGTTTATGCAGCTAGTTACTAACCCTTCTTTGTAATATATGCCTAGGGTTAGTGTGATATAAATTACTGATCTATTTTCACCAGTTGTCATGTTCGTTTATTCCTCTACCATTGGTACACAACAATAAACAATTTATAAACTATTGAATAAGATGTTAAATTCATTTATGTTGTAGCATTTTTCATTATTCGAGACTTTGATCAAATTATTCCTGAAATTACCCATCATAAAACCCATAATGAAGGACATTCATTCTATTATTTGATTTAAATACAACCCAATAAAGACTTCAGAAACTGAAAAATATAACATTTTAATTGCCTACCTGAAAACCACACTACAAAACTCATATAAAAAAAATAATGTTGGATGAACAACTATGTGTTATATTCATGCTGAGAAGTATGAGTTCAGCAGAATACCTTGTATCTCAAAAACAAAATGGTGAATCCCATTCAAAAGTTTGCATGGCCTCTGTCTTAGTTAAATCTCTTATTATTGAGAAGACAACTCAACCATAATGTTACTGATTGATTACAGATGATAGATATCACAATTTCTTTTTTTTTTCAAATAGGGCAGTGATAGAAATCCTGGATTTAGATTTGTGGGAAGAACATCCAGTAATTAAAGATCAACTTTCCACATTGATATCAAAGAAACTCAAGGTAAGTTATGTTTTTCAAAGAATCCAAGGTTTTCAATTCCTATCAATAGGATCATTTGTTCACATTTGGGCCAATAATCTTAGGAAATATATGAATACCCACATCCCTTCCAGCAAGGATTGTAGTGCATCTAGTTCATAAACAATGTAATAACAAAAAAATATATCTTTGTCGAAAAATGATTATTCTCAGCATGACCAAAAATATTGATATGCCATAAAATAAAACAAGCAAAACAAATCTTGAATAAAACATACTCCTGATATTCAAGTTTTGGACAATTCATAGAATCTCAGATCTTGTAATCTCTGATGTCAATTGTCTATTTATGGCAGTAGACCTGGTCTGACTATATGACAGAAGGATCAGTTGAAAATAACCAAAAAAGAAAAAAAAACCTTTTACATAAGACAATAGATTATCATTCTGCTTATTCTATTTATGAAAATGTTTCATCTTGTAAAGTAATACTTAAATAATAAGTTATGTCCTAAAATAAAATAATATATAAGACCTAAATATACTGTATACAACTGTTGCTATTTTATTGAATCATAATAGTGACTCATTATAACTCAACAGCAGGATTAGCTAGATTTATTTGTTTTTTTACACCAGATTTAACAGACAACATGAGTTACTTACCTTTACTTAATGTGAACATTACCTGCTATACCTCAATTTCGAGTGATGTTTACAATTAAACTATATCTTTTAGCAATAAATTCATTTTTTTGTAGCTGAATATATTGCGATTTCTTAAGCCAGATGTGTTTCTTACATTGGCTCACTGTGCTTTAAGTTTTGAATTTATTAATTATATTTTCTTTTTTGTCATAAAAATCATGTATATCTTTTATGAAATATTGTTAATGGTTGGTAAAAGGCAGGGGATTCCCATCCTTTCAGCTTGTTGAGTGCTTTGTTTTATTAAAGAAATATAAGAATTTATAAAATCTAGTCAAATGATGATAGCACTTTTGACTGGATCATATTTTTCTATTTTCTGACTGAAAAAGGTTTACCTCTTTCTCTTTTCCTTTCTCTTTTTCTCAGAAAGTATTGAATTTTTTGTTGTGAAATAACTCTAAAGAAAAATATTGGGTTATTTCTTTAAATTTATAAATCAATTTTATCTCAATGAAATGTAGAGTAAAAATACTAAGGTATTCCCCTTCACTTAATCAATCTATTTTACACTTGAATAAACATTTAAATTTTTGATAATATAGACACTTTTCAGATAATTGTTTTGCCAAATTTCTTTTACTTGGATGTGGTTATTGTGTATTTGATTAATGTCTTAACATGGCCAGTTGAACAATATAATCTATTAAAAATGGTTAAAGGATAACTTATTGCTTAGATTTTTATAGATACAATCTGCATGATAAAATACATTTTTGATAATTTGAAAAATACTTATCTACATTTAGAATGTTAGGATTTAAACTGCCTTCTGTTTGATATAAATTAACAGAAAGGATTTAATCATTTAGAAACTGTAAAAATAACCATAACCCAGGTAATGCTTGATGCATCTTCTAGTGTTAGATAAAAATGTAAAGAAAAACCAAAACTGTTTTAAAAGCAACATTTCCAAAATGTCATAGACTCAATCAGCCAATTTAACCTCATAAACAGAGATAAGAAATCTTTGGAATCTATGATTCATTTAATTTCTCAACTAAAGTGGTTTTTCTCAATTTTCCCTTCTCTCAATATTTTACAGAATGACACTACAAAATGGTTACAAGAAAATGTTGAAATTATTAGTAGTGATGGGGTGTTAGATCATGTACTCAATGTGATAACCAAACTAAGTGATGTGCTTAATCTTGTAATAACCCATTGCACCCCAGTCACAGTCATAAATAAATTCTTTTCCACCTTTGGTATCAACTATTACAACAAGATTTCTCTTTTTGTAGACAGCAAGGTAAGAACATCAATTAGTCATCTTTCATAAAATTTCTTTTCTTTTCATAAAAGGCAAGGTGTCCAATGCCATTTTATTAAATATTCATGTCTGCCAGACAAGTAATTATTCTACATAAAACTATTTCTTGTTGTGTCTTTATACTTGACTTTTGATATCAATATTTGAGTTTTTCTACAAAATAAAGTAGAATACACATATCTGAAGATATAAAGTAGACAGGTATATTTTCTTCCAGTGAAGAAAGGAAAGAAATACAATAACATCTATATAAAATGTTGACATATTGGCATTTAAAAATAAAGGTTTTAAATCAAATTTCAATAATTTTGAAATAAATCATTGAATCCTATATTCTGATCAATTACCTATGGTCTTTAATAAGAATTGATTTTTTACAAAATGGACTATTTCAACAAAATAAAATTATTTTAAAGATATATTTTTTATCTCTCTTTTATCATGTTTATAAAGTTTTAAATATGTTAGGAGTGTATAAAGTCTTTAACAGTTAAGTTGAAATTCATATAAATTAAGTTTTTAGTAAATTTCACAAATTTAAAGAATAGACTAAACGCTCCTGAATTTAAGATACAATATCTTGATGGCAAAAAGTAAGTAAGTTAAATGTAGAATTCTAATGAATAATAAAGATTTTTATGTGTTTTCAGATTTCTATGAAGTCAAAGGAACTTCTGCTAGAGATGAACCGTTATCAACTGAGATATTATAAGTTTCCTGAAAATATCACAAACAGTTCCAAGCTTTCTCTGAATCTCTTCACAACTTTGAGAAAGTTATACAACCTTTTGAAGTGTAATTTGAGTGAAAGGTAATAGGAACTTTTTTCCATTTATTTCAAATTTCTAATTTCTATCACAATGTGTTTTCTTTTGTATTTTTTTCAAAATTATATTTATTCTTCTTCACTACGGCCTTTAAAAAGTGTTTGCTTTGAATTTTGAAAGTATAATCAGCATGACAAAAGTGCAACATTATGCAACATTTGGTTTCTCCTCATGGTTCCATGAATTCTAATGTAACTTAATATAACCAACACCAAATCAGAAGAAATTTTTATGAAATTATTTTCTCATTGCTTTTCTTCATTAATCATACAATTACTCAAAACAAGTGTATAAGCGAAAGAGAGAAAATATTTCTAGCAACATTAAGATCTAACATTTTAATCTATCCCATGTTACGCTCCAGGGATGACCCTATTCTTTATCACCCTTCTATCTCCTGTAACATACACACACATATAAATATATATTTCTATACTCTAGTTCAGCCATATTAACGGATAATTCCAATATCATTTTAACAAGAATTTTACTTTTTGAATTGCACAAATTTTTTTAACCTACATTTAAAAACAAATTTTCCCCAAACAAAATCTATCCAGTTTAACCTTATAGCTATTTTAGAAGGTTATTGTAAGGTTGATCATAATGCTATGAAAAGAAACTCAAATAATTTGAACATTAATTTGGATTGGAATCACCTTCTTCTGTTCGCTCTATTGAACTGTTACGATTCAATCGTCTAGAAAGTGCAAACTTTTGAAAATAACCAGTACCCATGTAACACTTAGTTGTAGTATTCAATAAATATTTTTTATGATTATTAGAAAAGTAAAGAAAATAATTAATTTACTAATTATCATGTGTATATGATACAAATGAACACATGTAATTTAAATAGTCAAATCATTACAAATATATAGTGTTAGTATTAGATAGGGTGGTACTTTAAAACTGTTTTAAAAAATATTACATTTTTATAATAAAAAAAAAGACCCTTATAACATATCATATTGTTTGTTTCTATTGCTCAAGAAAATATTACCCCTATTAATTAAATAGGGGTAATATTTATAAACCAAAAACTGGTAGCAATGGCTTTTTTGTTATAGATAAATTGTAAGAATAATAGAAGTATACATATGAAGTATGATTGCATATTATGTAACCCTCATGTTCATTTTAAATACTGCTGTACATTTTGACTGTAAATGAAATGTTGTAGTCTTGGCTAGAGTTATTGTATAGCTGTGCAAACAACAAGCCTTTCTCTATTCAGAGAGGTAGATGAAAGGTAGATAAGTTTGTTGCTAAGTGTGACTGTGACACACAAAATAACACACACCTTATTGCATTAATATATAGATAATAGTGACTATATTTTGAATGCATATATTATATATACTGGGGATTGATATACAATAAGATTTGAAAAAAATATTTGTAATTATGCCTTTTATACTTTCAGGGAATTATTTTTGATAACCCTGGCAGGTTATCAATCCTGGTTTCAAGAAACCCTAATGTATTGGCTTACTACTTTTAAAGTGGAATGTCAAAATCGACTCAGCAAAGCTCTAGAGATTGACAAAGATGTAAGTTATTAGGATTTCTATTGCCATGAGACATGTAAACAGTTTTGACCTTTCAGGTATAGAATATGTGCTATCAAAATTGATTAATTCTCAATTGTATATTTCATTCTGTTTGACTCATACATTGTTTAAATGTGACAAACTGGTTTTATGGTGATGAGAAAGTTTTAGATCTTCAATTCCTCATACTACATTATCAACTGAAAGAAGGTTCTTGGAATATAACAAGAATTGAATATTGGAGTTTTAGCTACTATTAGAAATCCCTTATAAGCAATTGTATGCTTATTTACACTGCTTTATCATGTGAGAAGATAATCACAAATTTCAGGTGTCATACTGCAAAGTTTTGAATATTGAAGAAATTTTCTAAGTAAAATATTTGTTAAATTTCACTATCATTAGATATTTAATTAGTTTTTTTGTTAACAAAATTGCTACATACAAAACATTTTCTGTTTCTGAAAAATATGTCTTATTGAATGTAACGACCCTATGTGTTTATCAGTAATATTTTAATTTTAGCCATATTGTATGTATTATTATAGTCTGAAAATGCTAATACATTAGTTAAAATAAATTCAATATTTTTAATAGATCTTTGAGTTCTTTCCTTTCTTTTGTGTATGTGTGTGTGTGCATGCGTATGGCATATGCTTGTGAAAATGCTACCAGGTACAAAAATATTGAAAACTACTTTAATTTAACAATGTCTTTCATGATTTGTACAAGTATTTTTCAGACTGCTGTCCTCATCCATGTTATTGCGGTCTTCACAACGTTTCGTCCGATTAGCCCTCCGGCCATCTTCAGGTGATCGAACTTGGGAACCTTCTTGTCGTAATCGGGAATTACAGAATTTCGAACTTAA
>JAYKTE010603737.1:0-18166 GCA_036873565.1 Xipholeptos notoides | reverse complement strand
TTATTCTTTCTCTTTTTTTTCTTTTTCTTTTTCTATTTTTTATTTTTCTTCTTCTCTCTCTCTCTCTCTCTCTCTCTCTCTCTCTCTCTCTCTCTCTCTCTCTCTCTGTGTCACTTCTATGCTTCTCTGTGTCTTTCTTCCTCACTATGTATCTCTCTGTCACTGTGTGTGTGTGTGACTCTTTCTGTCTCTTATTGTTTATGTCTTTATCTGCATCTCTGGCTAGCTAGCTATCTAGCTAGCTAGCTAGCTAGCTAGATAGATAGATGGTTAGCTATCTAGCTATCTCATTATATATTAATAATTAGATAGTCATATAGATAGCTAACTACATGGTTAGCTAAATCAATAGATAGAAAGAGAGATGGCTTACTAGATAGCTAATTAGCTAGGTAGATCAATTGGTATGTATGTATGTATGTAGATAGGTAGGTAGGTAGGTAGGTAGATAGATAGATAGATAGATAGATACTTTGATAGTTAACTAGCTAGCTTGATAGATAGATAGATAGATAGATAGATAGATAGGATTAGCTAGTTAAAATACAGATAGATAGATCGATAGATAGAGAGAGAGGGGGACAGACAGACATATAGATAGTCAGCTAGCTAGCTAGTTTTCTGGATAGATAGATAGACAGAAGGATGGATGGATCGAAAGACATTTTTAGTCTTAATAGAATTTACAAGGACAGAAACGTCTCCATTGTATTTCGAATGGAGATTCCTTGTCATCCTTTGCAATCTTTTTCTATGATGACTAGGAGTTTAATTTCCTTTCTGTTTTATCTTGAAATAACCTTCCCATGATGCTCTAGGAATATTTCAGAAAACTTCTTCCACTAAACTGAACAGCCATCTTTGTTTTCCCCTTTTTTTTTGTAGTTAGTTTTCTCTATTTATCGAAATCAAATAAAATACATAAAAAAAAATCTCAATGAGAAGAAAATGTTGTTTTTCATTTTGACGTTTTTTTTGGTTTTTTTTAGCTTGCTTATATTTATTTATTTTGTTTTTATATCCATTTTTCTTTTCTTCATTTTATTGATATTTCGTTTTTGTTTTTTTTTTGACTACTTTTCTGATTATCTTTAAAATCTAAATTCTTTGACTTTTTCTTTTCCTTATTTTTCTTCTTCTTTCTCTTTTTCTTCTTTTTTCTATTCTTGTTCTTCTTTGTTCTCTTTTTCTTCTTTTTCCTCTTCTTTTTCATTTTCTCCTTTCTCTTTTTCTTCATTTTTCTCTGCTTCCTCTTTTTCATTTTCTTCTTTTTCTTCTTTCTCTTTTTCTTCTTTTTCCTCCTCTTTTCTTTTTCCTCCTCTTTTCTTTTTCCTCTTCTGCTTTTTTCTTACTTTTCTTTTTATTCTCCTATATGTTTATTCTTCTTCTTCTTCTTCTTCTTCTTCTACTTCTTCTTGTTCACCTTCTCTCTGTTTCTTCCTTTTTCTGCTTTTTTCTTCTTCCTCCTCCTTTTTTCTTCTCCTTCTTCTATTTTTCTTCTTTTTATCTTCTTCCTGTCCTTCAACTTTTTCTACACCTTTTTAGCATCTTTCACAACATCTTCAGAACCTTAAAACAAATTTATTGTTCAACAATATATGTTATCTTTAACAAAACAAACTAATTTAATCTAGTATTTATGCCGATTAAATATAGCAGGTTTTAAAAAGAATTTAATAAACTTTACCTTTACATATTGCATTTTTTTCATTGATTAACAAAACAAACTATTCGAAATAATTATTCTACTCTGTTATCGAAAATCTTATTTGTATGCCTGGGTTTTAATGATTACAGGCAGAAAATAAAAGAAGATAATACAACACTAATGTCAGTAGAGCATCAGAATTTTAAGATAAAAATGATGAAAGCAATCTAATGTTCAAGTTGACAATTTTCAATTGTTAGCAAACATCATAAAACGAACATAAAGCCCTCAGAGAATGACAGAAAGAAATGGGTGACAGAGAGAGTTTGGTCAGAGGTCACTTCCATTGACATCTGTGGCAGCCATGGGTCCAGCTAGTTAGTATTGTATTATTTTTATTTTATTTTAACTTGCTCTACCATGTCATTTCCATGGGTCCAGCTTTTCAGCATTGTATTATTTTTATTTTTATTTGCTCTGGGATTTCCATAGGTCCTGCTAGTCAGCATTGGGTTATTTCTATTTTATTTTACCACATCATTTATATTGGTCTAGCTAGTGGAAATGTAATTTTTTATGTGTCCTGTGTGTCAATGTGTGTATTGCTATGTACATATAAAACTTTTTTCTTTTCTTAACATAGATTGATAGCTGGAGAAATTTTGGGGATTCAAATCATCATTGTATTATTTTTATTTTATTTTAACTTACTCTACCATGTAATTTCCATTGGTCGAGTTAATCAACATTGTATTATTTTTATTTTAACTTACTCTACTATGTCATTTCCATTAGCATTGTACTATTTCTATTCTATTTTAGCTTAACTCTTCCATGTCCTTTCTATGGGTCCAGTTAGTCAGCATTGTATTATTTTTCTATTTTATTCTAACTCACACTACAATGTCATTTCTAGTGGTCTAGTTAGTCAGCATTGTACTATTTCTATTTTATTTTAACTTACTCTACCATGTCATTTCCATGAGTCCAACTAGTCAGCATTGTATTATTTCTATTCTATTTTATCTTACTCTACCACGACATTTACATTGGTCTAGCTAGTAGAAATATTTTTTTATCTGTGCTCTGTGTATATATGTATACATGTGTGTGTATTACTAAGTACATCCAATGTTTTTTTGTTATCATAGATTGATAATATCATGAATTTGAGATTGAGTAAAAAACCAAGGGTAATTATTTATTAAAACCTATTTTGAATATTTATATGCCAATTAGTTGATAGCAGTGGTTTATTACTTGGCTTTTCAAAAAAATATTTGTACGTCAAACTGCTCTTAATGATGGCAAATTAATCATTAAAAATGATGTACTGTAGATTGATGTGAATGGGTTTGGGGTAGAAAAGTACAGAGAGACTCAAAGATGACTTTTTGAATAGGAAAAGGGAGAGAGAAAGTTATAGGGGAAAATAAAGATACAGAGAGAGAGAGAGAGAGACAGAGACAGAGACAGAGAGAGAGAGGGAGAGAAAATAGAAAGAGAGAGAAATATGAATATACATATGTATATGTGTGTCTATGTAGAGAGAGAGAAGAGAGAAAAAATTTTTTTTTTAAATACATATATATATATATGTATCTGTATGCAGGGGCCATTCTAGGGTTAGTAATGGCATCTATTTTTAAAGATATTTTCTAAAGTTGAAAAGCTACAAGGATGGGTGTGGCACCATTAAAACGAGTGACCGTTTGTGTTCCAGAATTTATTTTTCCACCTAGTCACCACCATTCTCAGTGCACTTTTGTCAGTAATGAATGAGGCGGTCCATTTTTGCCTCTGGAGCATGTTTTGTCACTCACGTCTCTGTTGCCACTTTGAAATCAATGAACCCATCTCCTAATTGTGCTAACATCAACTGCATCGGCTTCGTAAGCGTTCAACAGGCACCAGTGAATTTATATATACATATATATATGTGAGCATTCTTATAGGTGTGCATTTGCATGTTTTTGTGTCATGTGCATGCAAGTGTTTAGGTTCCGTGTGTGTGTGAGAATGTTCATGTATGTGCAAGTATGTGTGTGTTGGTATCCTTATTTCTGTGTGTGTATGTTTGTGTGCATGTTCATGCATCTGCATGCATTTGTGAATGTTTGGTGCATGTTCGCATGTGGGAATATCTAACAAATATATGAATATAGATTTTTAGATATGTTATCTACATATGTTTTTCTTTAAGGAAATATAAGAATATGTGTATGTGTATGTGTGCGTGAGTGTATTTGGACATAACTATTATTGCTTTAAGATATGATTCTGCATGATTACGTCCTCCTACCCACTAAATAAAAACCCCATAATTCTTCCTATTTGATTAAAAAACAATCTTCATTTCTTTTTCTTTTCTTTCTTCTTTTCTTCATTCATTTTAGAAATTGTTTTTCATTCAATCCTTTCTTTCTTCAGAGTTTTATTCGGAAAGCTATTAGTAGCCTCGCTTGTAGGCCGGTGTTTAAAGCCTCGAATTATTCTTTATATTCATTCTTAAGCCGCCCGCCCTTCATGTCTTTCCTTTTTTTTTTTTTCATTCTTGTTTTATATCCACCGTATATTAAAAGAAAAAAAAATCAGTATGTTGTTTCGAAAGAGACTTCCTACTTTTGAAACATTCACATAGATTTAGATACCCATACACACACAGACACACACACAGACACACACACACACGCATTGATGCATGTTTAGGCTTACACACTCATATGCACATTTAGGCTTATGCATTCACACACACCTATGCACACTGAGGTACACATACACGCACATATGTCTGTACATTTAGGCACAAACACATGTACATATGCACATCTATGCATCCATATACACACAAACATATGCACGTTTCAGCACACACTCACATATATCCACATTTAGGCACACACACACACACACACACTCATATAATATGCACGTTTAAGAAGATACACACACACACAAAAAAGAACATTAAGGCATACACACATACACACAAATGCATATGCATGATTAGGCACACACATCAATATATGCACATTTAGGAACATGTACACACATATGCAGGTTTAAGGCACATACACACATACCAAAGCACATTTAGACACACACACACACACACACACACACACGTGTGTAGATGTAGACACACGCCCCATACACACATATGGACACACCCCCCATACACCCCACCACACACCTATGCACATTTAGACACACACACACACACTACACACCTATGTTCATTAAGAAAGAGACACACACACACACATCCCACACACACCTATGCAAATTTGGACATACATGCACACTAATATGCATGTTTTGATACACACACACAGACACATGCACTCACACACACACACACAAGTATCAGCTTTTTGTACATACGAACTTATGATGCATATATATACTGCTATACACATGAATATGGACACACAAACCTGCACATCCTTGATGCATGAAAAAAATGCAAGTCGATTTTAAAATCCATTTCTTCTTGGGTCAGTGAATGCTAAGTGCTGCATTTAGCCATTTCAAGCATGAATATTTTTTATCATGATTATAATTTATGTCCTTTCATCTTTTTTTTTTAATTCTATCATTTAATTCATTTTTTTTTTTAAAGGAGAAGAGGGTAGAGATTGCTGAGAAGAGCAGTCAATTTGAACATATTTGTAGAAAAAAAAAATACCCCACTTTCTTCCTCCCCACTTTAATCTCCTGTCTATTTCTCTTCTTCACTCTCTCTTCATCTTGCCTTCAAAATCCTGAACATTCCAATCACATCAATATCAGGAAAACTAAGATTGACTGACAAAGAAGAAGGCATTTTCATTTTACCTCTCTCTTTGTTTTTAATCGAAATGTTTGTTTTTTTATCATTTTGTCCACACTCGCTCTCAGAAAGTAAATTTTAGTACAATAGGTTTTTATCGGAAGTTCACGGACCATTTGCATTGTAGCCAGCCTGGACTTTAATGACTTCATTCGAAAAAAGAAAGAAAAAGACAGTGCTGCTCAGTGCCGTGCTTAGCAACATTGTGGCCCCTTTCTGCAGAATGTGCCTAGTGGCCCCTCTACTTACAAGTTACAACTTGTGCCTCCATATACTGAACCAACAATAAATAATGCTTTAAACAAAATAAATTGATAGATTGATAGATATATATTTATACATACGAGTATGATAATAATTTTTCAGTTAATCCTAATAATCATTTTGTAAATTTTTTTATTTATATTAGTTCTGTGGAGCCATTGAGCCTTGCGGCTTTCCGGAGCTTTGCAGACATCCCCACTATTGCAGGGTTTGTGCATGGCCCTATTGCTGCTATATCTAACCAGAGCCCACAATGTGTGCATGCATCAGTACTGATGTAAGGATATTTTTTTTTTAATTTGTTAAGGACTTAGAGCTGAACAAAGAAAAAAAATGGAAGAAGAACCCAGAAAAGACAAACTGGTGGATCAATCTTAAAAATTATTGTTCTCATCTTTATTACTGTTATCTTTGGAATCCTTCAGTTCAAACTTGATAATATATATATAGCAAATTTTCAGCCTATTGTCATGAGGCTTGATGATGTGTGCATCAAATTTTCAAACTATTGTCCTCATCTTTAATACGGTTATCTTCGGAATCCTTCAGTTGAGACTTGATAATTTGTATATAGACAGAATTTTCATAATATTGTCATGAGTTACATGAGTTTGTGTAAAAAATTTGCAGACTATTGTCCTCATCCCTAAGAATAAGGTTAATAGTTTGTAAATTTTATACGCAAAATTTTAAGGCTAATTTCTCATCTTTATTTTTATTTTCACAATCCTTAAAATTAGCCTTAAAATTGTGTGTATAAAATTTACAAACTATTAACCTTATTCTTATCGTTAATATTATGGAATACTTCTGATGAGGCTTGAATGGGTATATTAACATTTTAGACTTTGTGGGATTGAAGCCTTTAATACTAATAATACTCTGATCATTTTCAAAAACAGATATATACAAATTATCCATTTCCTGAAAAGTTGATATTTTTTCCTGTAAAAATCGGAGGATTCAATCCAATTAAAGTATGTATGTTGGATTATATAATGGTAGCTGTTGACTTTTCTAGACAAATGATTATGACAATAAAAGCTAGACAAAGTAAGGCACAGAATGACGTTTAACTTTGACTTAGATGGTGTCTATCAGTTTCTGCAAATGAGCTCTTCATTTGAACCCAAGGGAACCCTTTAAATAATTATAATATAAAAAAGATACAGAGAAATTCTAACTCCTATAAATTTTACAAATAATATATATTTAAGAATAAAGATCTGTGTGAATTCTAGGCTTACTCTCTTTATTTCATACTTTTAAAGCAATTATGATTAAAATATAATAAAATGAAAATATATACAGTGAGTTCAAAAAGTTACTGTGCACTTAAAACCTCTACACAAGAATAATGTCCTGTGTTTTAATATTTAAGCACAGAATGCTTTGTGAAGAACAATTTATTGTGTAGAACAATTACTATCTTTTTATTTATGAAATAGATTTCATTGTATTATTTCAGTGAAATTTGCATTTGAAAAAAACTGAATAGATCTCATTGTTGAATTTCTTATAAATTTGCATCTGAAAAAACTGAATAGATTTTATAATTGAATTTTATAAATTTGCATTTGAAAAGACTGAATGGATTTCATTGTTAAATTTCATAGAAATTTGCATTTGAATAGACTGAAAAGATTTCATTGTGGGATTTCATATAAATTTGATTTGAAAAGACTGCTCCTCTGCTGTTTATTTTAACATTGAATGAACAATGCAAAATTATTGAACAAAATTTAAAGGTTTGATTTTTATAAGGTTTCTTGCTTAATTTTAGATTAATTTTGATAACAGAAAATATCTTGGAATAATGAAGTTCCCATCTTTTTTTAAAATAGAATTCAACAACTATTTTCCTTGCAAATTGCAGACTTTAATTTCCTACTTCAGGCTCTTTCAGACAAATATTAATTTTGGGATTTGGTAATTTTTTGACAGCATGAGTTTAAAACCTAAAGTATGGCATTCTTTTTTAAAATCAGTTTTGAGCCTCAATATAAAACTACTGGACAAGCACTTGGAATTTTGAAATTAGAAAAAAAATTTTTTTGGCTATTGCATTTTTTTTTATAGAAAAAATTTTTTTCATTTAAAAAAAAAACAAAAAAACCCAATCCAGAAATGAAAAAATAGGGAATTTTGCCTATCGAAGAAAAGATAGAAAATATTATTACTCCTCCTCACTTCCATAAAATGCTCTCTGTTCCTTGTGGGAAATAAATGCTTCCTTAAAAATTGCCAAATATTAACACGAGCGCCTGAACAATTTCAAAATTCTACGATAAATGGAATAGAAAAAAAAAATGAAAAAAAAGACAAAAAAAGTAAAAAATTCTAAAGTAGACACTACCCCACAATATAACCAACAACCCCATCATTCCCTAAAAATGGTTGGGTTTGTCACTTTCTTTACAAGAACGGAATTACTGGTGCATCAAATTGAATTCAATCGAGCAAGCCCAAATGTTGACGATTATCCGAAAAAATGCCTACAAACGTTTTAAGGTGTCGACAATTTCAATATTAATCCATTTTGCTGTACATTTTAGTTTCATTTTTTTTTCTTTTTTTCCCCTGGTGTCCATGTGAGGTGGTGGTGGGAGTCTTGAATGAAAGATTTGGCTTGGTAAATAAAAATGATTGAATTGACTGCTGTCATATTGAAACTATTTTATTATTTTTGTGTTGGATTTGATTTGTTATTTTTGGGGTTTTTTTTGCTTAATGCATTACATTTTTTTTTTTGGAGGGGTTTGCATTTAGACTCCTTTTTTTCTTTTCTTCCAGTTTGGTTGCCATATTTAATTTAAACCTGTTCTTCTTTTATTCCTATTTTTTGCCCTTTTTTTACTTATTTTAATTGATGATTTTTTTAAAAATCTTATTTTAGTCTTTCAGTTGTGTTTCTCCTTTGAATAGATTTTATTTATTTCTTTTCTTTTTATCTTTTATCTTTTTCTTTTCTTCTTTCTTCTCTTCTTCTTTCTTTTCTTTTTTTCTTTTCTCTTCTTTTTTCTTACAAATTTCACTTGAAAACCTTCAATTTTTATATGAAAGCCTTCAATTTTCACATAAAAGCTTTTTAATTTTACCATGAAGGCCTTCAATTTTTACATGTGAGCTTCAAAATTCCACTTGAATGCTTTCAATTTTCACATGCAAGCTTTCAATTTTTAGATGAAGGACTTCAGTCTTACTATTGTAGGCTCACAAATTTCACTTGAAGATATTCAATTTTTGCATGATGACCTTCAATTTACATATGTGGGTTACAAAATTGTACTTTTTTTTAATAAAATTGTGCTTGAATGACTTCAATTTTCACATTTAAACTTTCAATTTTTACATGAAGAACTTCAATTTTACTATTGTAAGCTTCCAAATTTCACTTGAAGGCCTTCACTTTTCACATGGATGCTTCTAAATTCCACTTAAAGACATTCAGTTTTCACATGGAGGCTTCAAATTTTGGAGTCACAAGTGTTCTTATATTTTTAATTCTATCACCAATTGAAGAAGTGTTTTATCATCGGTTAGAGAGTGAAAAAGGGTAGCAATAGCCATTCAAAATATTTCCCCATTCTTTATATCTATCATCATATACATACACCAATGAAATTTCATCTTTTTTATCTGTTGGCTATAGAAGAAGAGTAGCAATAGCTATTTGAAATATTTAGTGTTTTTTCATAAATATTCATTAGAATAGCAATTTTTCTTAATTTTGAATACCTTCTCCAATGGAGTCAAGTCTTTTCATACAAATATTTTTCTATTTTTAATAAATATCATTATTCACTAGAATTGCAATTGTCTTTTATTACCTTATCCAATCGAATCAAGTCTTGTCATACAAATATTTTGTTATTTTTAATAGATATCATTGTTCATTGGAATCACACGTTTTCTTATCTTTCCATACCTTCACCATAAAATCAAGTCTTTTTATGCAAATATTTTGCTATTTTTAATAAATATCATTATTCATTGGAATTGCAAGTTTTCTTATCTTTTAATACCTTCCCCAATGGAATGAAGTGTTTTTATCCCAGTGGATAGGCAGTCAGACTTCGGAATCATAGTACGCGAGTTCGAATCCAAGTTGTTCCATTATTCATATTCGGACTAATACCCTTGGGAAAGGTATGAATCCCTATATTCCCTGCAGCTATGGCTTAGATCGTGCATATTGTGTTATTCAAAAACTAGTGTGGACAAAAAATAATTGTTCTTAGCATTAAATGATATAAAAAGGTTGATATGCCGTAAAACACAAACAAAAACACAAGTATTTTTATACAAATTGGTATTGACTTCTCCACATCAATTTTTACAAGTCTTTTTTTTAAATCTGTAATAATCTTAAAATGTATATTTTTTTTATTATTGAAATCATTTTTTTTTACTCACTCTTTTTGTTACCTTTATGATAATCCTCACGTCATTCACTCTTCCTCACCAAACTTTTATCACACAAAATGCAAATATTTAATCCCATCTTAAATTTCTATTTCAAAACTTTTTTTTTTTCTCTTTTTAAAAATTTCTATTCGAGAAATTCTGTTAACTTGTGGTGTTTATCGTCAACCCTTATCACGAGAGACAGCCTCGTTGAATTCTGGAATAGATTTGCTTTGGATCTTCTTTCGAGCTTTATTGTGTCTTTTTTTTTTTTGGCAAAAGGGGAGAAGAGAAAAAAATGCTTTTGATATTTTTATATTTCTATTCTGGAATTTAATGTATTTATATATTTTTACATTTTTTATTTTTTATATTTATTTTATATTTTTATTTCATATTTATATTTATTTTTTAATTTCATATATATATATATATATATATTACATTTCTTGTAGCATAACTAATCCTGGAATTTTTGCTTTGTAAAAATCATCTAAAAGCAATTTATTTAAGTTTGATAACACTAAAAAAGCACTAATGATATTTGTGTAATAGATGTATTGTTATAACAGTAAAAAAAATTCTAATTAGGTTTTTTACATTTTTTAACAAGAAAATTTAATGCTGGATCTTTTGCTTTGTAAGAATTATCTGAAAGCAATTTAATTAAGTCTGATAACACTAGACAAACACTAATAATATTTGTGTAAAAGATTAGTTGTTACCATATTGGCAAGTGTTTTGTCTAAAATTGGGATGTTTTATTGTTTTTATTAATCTATTTAATTTCTTTTATTGTAAAATTAATTTCCACTCATTTTATTTATTCTGTATTTTTTTTCTTTTCTTTTCAGTTGTCTCCTCAAAGAAAATTAAAGACGGGAAACCCAGCCTCTACGTCTCTGGTTTTTTAAATGGATCTCACTGCTGTTTCATGTCATGAACTCACGCTAAGAAATATGTTCTTCTTCCTTTACATACTGCTGCACTTCTTCAATGGTTGCTTTTGCGTTGACCTCACCTATTATATGGAGGAAGGGAACAACCCAAATACGTACCTGGGGGATGTTGCCACTGACTCTCACCTGATGGATAGCATACCTTTCCAAGATCGAAACCTAATTCGATTTAGCTTGCTAAGCCAGCAAGACAAAGAAAGACCCTTCTTGTTCCATATTTCTAAAAATACTGGTAAACTTTACTCAGCGCAGACAATCGATGCTGAGACCCTGTGCACTCGCAATGCAGAGTGCTTTGAAATGGTTGATGTGGCTGTACGCAAATCGACGTCATTTATCAAGATTCTGGAAATTAAAGTTGTCATCAAAGACATGAATGACCACCAGCCAGAGTTTCCTCTGAAACAGTTCAGCATTGAGTTCTCCGAGGATGACAAAAAAGGGATTCGGAAAATAATTCCTAGTGCACGTGATGAGGATGTTGGTCTCTCAAACTCTCAGATCACATATCACCTGAAAAAAAACCTGGATGAACCCTTTGCGTTGAACGTCTCCCGGAGCGTTGACGGTACCTCGGAGTTGAGCATTATTCTACAGGAGACACTGGACCGGGAAATGAAAGCTTCATATAGGATACAGGTTATTGCAAAAGATGGAGGCTCCCCACCTGAACAGAACATCTTGGACGTCTACATTTCTGTTTTAGACGTTAATGACAACCCGCCTGTATTCTTCCAGAGTATCTACAATGTTTCCGTCACGAACGAACATCATGGGGTGTCGCCGTTTGTTATTTTATCAGCGAGTGATCTGGATTCAGATAAGAACGGAAGAGTTGTGTATCGGTTCAGTTCACAGACATCAGACACAGCAAAATCACATTTTAAACTTAATGAATTGACAGGGGAAATTTTTCTTCAAAAGACATTTTCATCAGGCCAAAAACTGACCCACGAGTTATATGTAAAAGCAACAGACGAGGGTACACCCTCATTGAGCTCCATTGCAATGGTGCTGGTTAACATTATTAACCAGCAGAACAACGCTCCTCGAATTGATGTAAATTTTGTTTCCGTTTCATCAGGTCACACCATATTTGAAAATATTGAAGTTGGAAGTTTTATTGCTTATGTTAAAGTAACAGACCACGATGCAGGGTTGAATGGTGAGGTTTCATGTGACCTACATCACGACAAGTTCCAGTTGCAGACCCTGAGTACAAAAAAGTATAAGGTGATTGTGAAAAACCCGGTTGACAGAGAGACGCAAGACCATCACGACATCACGATCCGGTGCCAGGATCGCGGTACTCCACCTTTAAACAGCATAAACAAATTTTCCATCGAGGTAATGGACGTGAATGATGAGCAGCCAAGATTTTCCAAAGAGACGTACAAGTTTACAACGTACGAGAATGGGAAATCAAAGATACCGGTCGGTTACATCAACGCCACTGATCCAGACACAGGACCAGGGGGAAAGCTCACTTACTCATTGCTGACAAGTACCAAGAATTTTCTGCCCTTCTATATCAACAACAATGGACTCATCCTTACAGTCATGTCGCTTGATCATGAGTTCCAAGACATTTACCATTTTCAAGTTCTTGTAAAAGATAGTGGAATGCCGTCACTTAACAACAGTGTCAATGTCATTGTCAAAGTAAAAGATAAGAATGACAATGCTCCATTCTTCACATTTCCAAATGTGAACCCATTCACTTTGAATGTGCACCATCACCCATACCGCACGAACAATATTACCTATCTACGAGCATCAGACAGTGACAGTAGAGAGAATGCTTTTCTGAAATATGAAATACTTCGGGGTAACGATAAACAACTTTTTATTGTCAACCCATACACTGGCTTACTGTCTTTTACTCGTGAAGTCACTCCGAAAGATGCGGGGTCATATGACCTTCAGTTGGCCGTCAAAGATAGCGGGATCCCCATTCAGTCAGCAATGACCAACATATCTTTAAGACTCACCGTAAGCAATAAGACATCGGGTGTAATCAGCCCAATGCATGTCCAATCTGAGAACAAAATTCAGCTCTATCTAGTCGTGGTCATTGTTGTTATTGCTATAACAGTCTCAGTACCTGTAACAGCAGCAATATCCATTTGTATCATACGATGCAATAGTCGTAGGAATGTATCCAATGATAGCCATTCAAGTATTTGTGCCTGCGAGCAGCGGAATGCAAAATGTCCCTTCCATGTGTCACCATCCTGGCCGGGTGGGCCCTTGGCCCAGGTAGTTGATGGAGCAATGTCTTCCAACAGCCTTCCA
Organism: Xipholeptos notoides; assembly: GCA_036873565.1. Lineage (NCBI taxonomy): Eukaryota > Metazoa > Mollusca > Cephalopoda > Idiosepiidae > Xipholeptos > Xipholeptos notoides. The sequence goes on along the minus strand of JAYKTE010603737.1, from coordinate 4,761 downwards.
CCCCGACCAAAAAAGGGACCAAATATGGGAAATGAATTTAGTAATAATGATAATTGTACGGATCATAAAGCAGCCTCACTTCCTCCAGACAGTGACATAATATATCAGGTGAGATTTCTTTTTTCTTTTTTTTTTTGCTTAGTTATTTTAATGCTTTTTTGCAACCCTATTATAATAAAAACTTATTATAAAGTAATTTATTATGATAAAAAGTGTTAATATAAAATAATCTATTATAATAAAAAGTGTTATAATAAAATCTTATTATAAAATAATTTATAATGAAAATTTGAATTAAAAAGTTATTGGGCTGCTAGGCGTGTAGTTAGACTAGTTTAGATAAGTATAATATGAAAATTGAAAAAAAGGTTATTGGTTGTAGGTGTGTAAATATACTAATCTAGATAAGTGAAAATGTAAAAATTTAAAAATCGGCTTGGTAAGTGTGTAAGTAGACTAGTTTAGATAAGTTAAAAATATAAAAATTGAAAAAAAAGTTTAAGACAGAACACATTACAAGATACACATATCCTTGTTTTGCATTATATAATGTATGAAGGCAATGTCTATCTCAATAACTTCTTATTTCACTTTTTATATTTTCCCCTATCTAAACAAATCTACCTACACACCTACCATCCTAATAACCTTTTATTCTAATTATTATATTTTTCCATATCTAAACTACATAGTCTACTTACACACCTACCAAGCCAATAACCTTTTTGTTCGATTTTTATATTTTTTGTTTATCTAAACTTGTCTACCTACACACCTACCATTCTAATAACCTTTTATTTCAATTTTTATATTTTTAATAATCTAAACTAGTCTACCTACACATCTAACAAGCTATTTTTTTAAATTTTTTACATTTTCACTTATCTAAACTCATATACTTACACACCTATGAAACCAATAACCTTTTATTTCAATTTCCATATTATACTTATCTAAAAAACTAGTCTACCTAGTGGGCCAATAACTTTTTATTTCAATTTTTATATTTTTCTTGACACCAGGCCAATAACCTTTTCTTTTTTTCTGTAATTTTTACATATTTACTTATCTAAACTAGTGTATCTAAACATCTTTCAGTGCCATGACTTTACACCAAGAAATGGATTTCCTGGGATTCTTAAATTTTGAATAAGTTTAAGAGTGACTTGTTTCTAGTTTGGAGATTGATTGATTTAGGATAGATTTACATTTGCAACATCTCCAAGCTTCAAGTAAACATACAAAGTGTTTATCTTGGTGACAGGAAGCCAAAAAAGAAAGAAAAAAAGGGGTAAACAATAACCCAAATCAAATAATCATTGCTGAGAAATGTAATCTACTTTACACATTTTATTGAGACGTGGAGAACGCAGTGGCTTCTTGTACAAGTGTGTAAATGCAGAAGATGCTTTAACTTCCATAATAATGGTAACATTTTTTCTTTTATTTTTCCATTTATCTTTTATGCCTAAGAGCCTGCTAGTGTTTGCAGGGATTCCTTTAATGTTATTTTCTAGGGCCTGGCTAGTAGCATTTTGATTTTAAAATTTTCTTGACAGTTTTATTTTTTCACTATTTTGTAAAAATATTTTTTTCCTGTTTTGGTAACTGTTTGTTTTTTGTTTTACTCCTTTTTTCATATATTTTTAAAAACTACATTTCATGGTGTTTTTGCTCTTTTTTTCTTTTTTTACTTTATTTATTGTTTATTTCTTTTTTTACTTTTTATTGTTTTTCATACTTTTTATTCTTTAGTGTTTTTTCTATATATTTCTTAATGTTTTTTCTTACTTTTTTGTCCTCTTTTTTATTGATTTTTTAAGGATTTAAAAGAATTTTGTACTGTGTTTTTATGTTTTTAAAGGTTTGGGTTTTTTTTGGTTTTTTTAATGCTTTTTTTCCCTTATTTCTTGTTTTTACGTTTTAGTGTTTTTTCTTTTTTCTATCTATCTCTTTCCTTTAATGTTTTTTTTCCATTTTTTTCTATTTTTTCCATTTTTGTTGATTTTTAAGTTTCTTTCTCCATTATTGCACTCATTTTTTTTCTGTTTTCTTTCTTTTTTAAGGATTTAAAAATTTTTATTTATTGTTTATTTCTCTTTTTTTAAGTTTTTCTTACTGTTAATTCTTTATTTTATTTTTTAATGTTTTTTATTTTTTAATGTTTTTTATTTTTTACTGATTAATAAGTTGATTTTTTTACATTTCTGAACTGTTTATTCCTTTATTGTTTATTATTTTTTATTATTATTTTTTCTTTCTTTCAAATCCTTTTTTATGTTTTTTACATTTTTTTTACACATTATTCAGATATTTTTTTTTTATACTGTTTTTTACACCTTTTTTCTTTTTAAATCCTTTTTCACTGTTTCTCTTACCATTTTTTGTTGTCTTTTTTCTTTTTCTTTTTCTTTTTTCATGTTTTTTTTACTTTTTTACCTTTTTTACAGGTTTTAAAGATTTATTTTTACATTTTTGTACCTTTTTTTAAAACTTTTAAACCCTGTTTTTTAAACTGATTTTTCTTTCTAATTCAATTTTGCCTTAAAGATACAACATTGAAACATGTATTCGGGAACAGAAAGATTATTTTATTCTTTCTTGAAACCAAGCATTGTTTTGTTTCTCAGTTTTTATCTTGGTTTCCTTTACATTCAGTCAACTCCATGTTTAATTGAATTTCTTTTATAAAATCTAGAATCTTCACTTGGATCCAATTTGTCCAAAATGTATCGTTTATAAAAGTAGAAGATTGTGCAGGAACTTTTCAGTTTCTGATGACAATAAAATTCTCACAAGCCAAGGTTTTAATCCCACAAGATTTGATTATGTCTCATCAAAACCCTTGAAGGTCGTATTTTTATAGAAGTTGATAAAAGTGTGAAAGAAATGTGGAAACATTACAGAAATTAAAATAGTTAAAATAATTTCTATTTTATTCAACTATTATCAATATCTGTTAATAAAAATATACAAGGTTTGTTCCAAAAGTAATGCCTCCTATTGTTTCATATACGAGGGTCATTTCAAAAGTAATCCTACCTATTGTTTTATATACAAGGGTCATTCCAATATATACGAGAGTCATTCCAAGAGTAATGCCTCCTATAGTTTTATATCTGGGGTTGTTCTAAAAGTAATGTCTCCTATTTTTTAAAGTTATTTTTTAAAATTGGAAGAGCTACAAAAATGGGAGTTGTGCCATTAAAATGAGAAATCTTTTGTACTCCAGAATTTTTTTCTAAATAGTCACCACAGTTCTCAATGCACTTTTGCCAGCAATGAACAAGGTGGTACATTTTTGCGTCTGGAGCACTCTGGTTGCACTCTGGTTGCCACTCTGACATCAATGAACTCATCTCCTAACTGTGCTAACATCAACTCTATCGGCTTCGTAAACGTTCAACAGGAGCTGGTGAATGTTGATCAGTTCAATTTTCTTCCTCATGGAGGAATTCAGTGATGCATCTCTGCTTCTGATGGACGTCCATGACAGGAGTTGCCTTCTTAGAGTCTCACACCATCAATAACTACAACAGAGAGATTAAACTTTCAGGTCATGGGTCATCATAACAATACAATTTGCAATCTCCTCTGATTGGGTATGACTGCAAACATTTGAGTGATTCAATATATACTGAAGAATGTATAAAACGGACTAATCACAGAACAAGAACAACAAAACTCATATTATAAAATTTGTCTCAAATCCACAAATTTTTACTTCTACTAGATTTCTATACTGAAAGGGCATACCTCTATTAACTACAATTTGATTATTATCATTATTATTAATTATCTCACACCAATCACCAGGCACTCGCGCATCCGGCAACCAGTGGGTTCCACTGGGTCAAAGTGACAACAAGTCTCCTCTGATTCCAGCAGGCTCCGCACCATTCCAATCAACGACTATACGGCACAAAAAAACATCTTGGGTTTTCACCCATTTGCGTTATTATTATTATCATTTTCATTATTATTATTATTATTATTAATATTATCATTATTATTATTATTATCATTACGATTATCATTATTGCTATTATTATTATTAATATCGTTATCATTACCATTATTATCATTATTATTATTATTATTATTATTATCTTCATTATCATTACCATCATTATTATTATCATTATCATTATTATTATAATCATTATTATTATTAATATTATTATTATTATTTTCATTATCATTACCATTGTTATTATTATTATTATTATTATCATTATCATCACCATTATTATCATTACTATTATTATTATCATTATTATCATTATCATTACCATCATGATTATTATCATTATTATTATCATCATTATCATTACCATTATTGTTATTAATATCATTATTATTATCATTATCATTATTATAATTATTATTATTATTATCATTATCATTATCATCATTATTATTATTATTATTATTATTATTATTATTATCAGTTTAAGCATCAACGACAACGACCTGAAGATATTTATATCTTAAACCAAAATCTATTAATTTATTTACTCATAGGAATTTTTTTCCTTCTATCTCTCCCTCTCCTCCCTCTCATTTTTTTTCTCTCTCTCTCTCTATATAATATATCATACAAATACAAACACGAAAGTGTTATACAAATACAAACACGAAATATATAGTTTAGGATAACTTTGTTTGTTTGTGTTTTACGGCTTATCAACCATTTTAGGTCATTTAATGCCGAGAACAATCATTTTTGATAAACGTTATTTTTTGTCCACACTTAGTTTT
>JAYKTE010602626.1:0-18176 GCA_036873565.1 Xipholeptos notoides | reverse complement strand
TTTCAGCTGTCTCGGGCAGATGAGGGTCGTTAACTTGGGAGAGTAACTCCTCTAGGTGAAGGGTAACACTGACTACAAAAAGCCTAGGAATATGTGAGCACGTAAAAATGGCCTTGTGTCTAACTTGGTTTGGTGCTCGACCAAGTAGATTTCAGATCTGCATAATGAATATACAAATTATCAAGTCAAAGATTTAAAAAACAAGATACAGGTATATTTTGGTGATTTATTTTCAGTTGGTGGCTAGATGTGTAGTTGCTTATCTCTCCTGTATGGAATCTTCTATTAGATTTGGTGAATCAATGTACAGATATTATATATTGCCAAGGTCCTCAGACCCCACGTTGGAGATATTGCTGCTAAGCAGAATCTGATGTAATGCCATCCTTATTCTAAGATCATCTTCTTTCTCACCTTTCCAGCGAAGGGTTAAGACTATTTATAGGTGATCGCAATCATACCGGCTTGTTAGAGTAGGTTAGTTTTAGTTAGGGGAGAAAATATTTTACAAACAAACTAGTTAGAAAATTTAGATATACCCTCAAGTTGTACTTGAAATCTCTTGCCCTAAGACATCACATAAAAGGGACTGGTGTGTGCTCTATGTGGAAATAGAATGGTTATAAAAGAATAGAGAGAATCAATTGACTATCTATTTATATTTATATTGGCAATTATTATGTCTATATAAGTTTTGTTTTCACCAGAAAAAAAAAATCACTTTTAATGGTCTGTAAAAGCAGTGGGCATAATATTTTCCAAAAATTATAAAATCATAAAGAGATTTTTTCCTATACAAAATTTGTTTGGATTAACAAATTCCTTCTTTCAATCTTAATCCACAAATTACATGCTGAAGTTTTGGCTATCTTTGTTCAAAAAGATGACCAATTACAATTCACTCCAATCAATGATAGTTTTATTAAAGCCTCCCAAATGTGTAACATGTGCACTTGGGGAAAAAAATAGTATGATGTTCTTCTTTCTGCTCTTTGTAAATACTAGCATTTGTTTGCTAGTTTTTTTTTATCTTCTAAGTGTAGGTCACAGAATCAAAAATCTAGAGTGAAATAGAACTTCGGGACTGTAGCCTAAATAACTACTCCAATCCCTTAACTATACGTCTACTAATTTTTTGATAAGAACTGAATTTGCAAACCCCTCCCTGAATATGGACTTGGAAGAGTCGAAAGTACTTGGTATTATGGATTATATTTAATAACATTCAATCAATGTCGTGTCTAATCAGAAAAAAATAAGTATATAAAAAGTGTTTTTTTCAATTAAACTTGTGTAAATATATATAATCAAACTTTTGTAAATATATATATATATATATATATATATATAATACTCTATCGAACTTGTATATATATAAAACTCTAGAGTAAGTTTGCCTATATTTATTGATAAAATGCTCAATATCAGTGATAGTGTGTGTAGTAGATAAGCATAGGAATGAAGTCAACGGCCTTGGTCATCAGACCAAAAACATATATATATATATTCGTTTTTAAGGTATTAATTATAAATAAATAATAAAATATGTTAAAATCAAATCAAGGAAATTTATTTTATTAACTACCTTATTTTTACAAATGGATGGATAACATGTTTTAAATGTAGGGAAGATGGATTAGAGATATATTTATATCAGTTTCTTTTGATCATTATTGTAAAAAATAAGGTTTTACTTGACACCCTTCCAAAATGAATTTTCAGACATCCTGTATATCCAAAAAAAAAAAACAAAGGCAAAAATTGTCAAGATGAAATTTATTCCAGAAAATTCTATCACAGACTTGGACTTAAAAATAAAAAGATTTTGTTTTTTATATACATTATTAAATTCTCATCAGCAAGCAGTCTTTATCGAAAAGAAGAAAATTGAAAACAGAAAATAAAAACTTCTTACAAGTCATAAATCAAAAACAGCTGATAAAATGATAATTAGTAATCGGCAAAAAACATTTTGCATATAAAAGAGTTGAATATATAAAGCAAACCGCATATTAGTTAGCAACATTTCAAGTCATTTTTAAATGTTCAAATGTCTATTCCTCTTTTAATTCCTATTCTCTTTTGTGCAGTCAAAAGTGTTTTTGTAGTGTTAGATTTGGATATGAGAACTGGTTGAATCAAAATGTCTAAAAAAGAAACCTTGCATGTATCAAGGTAAGTAAGCCCTAATTGAAGTGACAATTAAAAAGGTTTTGAAAGCTATGACATGTTTGATTCACTACTATATACACACTCTTATATAACATTCAAGTAACTAATAACAAGCAAATATGAATAGCTTTCTATTTCTTGTAAATATTGGCAAGTTTAAAATCATTAGTGTTTATGCAACATTATATTTAAATACAAGCACTAGCCTCAATCAATGTTAGAAAGAGACTTTCTGTGAAAAAAGTCATAAGTGTTATGTTATGGTTAAATTTCTAATTTGCAGCTAACTAATATCAATCCACTTCAAAACAATGAGTAAATAGTTGTGGAATTAAATCTGATTGTCTAGGGGTATAGTTAAATGCTAAAAAACTATAAAAGCAAATCACAAGAGTTAGCAGTAGTCCCAGCTGTGTTAGTAGCAAAAATGAGCAAATATTGCGAAATTTGTTGCTCCCTTTGCATAAGCTTACATGTCATTTTATCATAAAAATTGTTAGTATGTTTGAATTTAATGATTTGTTTAAAAAATACATCTTATAGATAGAATCCAGGGTTGAGTCAAAGATGTTAGCAGGAATCCTAGTTGTGTTGATTTGACTTTTAGTGGTAACAAAAAAATGTTTCCTTTGATAATATTTTATTTTTCATGTTCAATATTTGTTTTCTCAGAAGTTTTTAACTCCATGTTTTAAGTAAAAAAAATAATTAAAAAGTTAAGTAGAGGTTCAATTAAGATTAAAGTACTAAAGTCCTATTAATGGTGTTAAAAATTTGATACAGTTCTAACCCTAAACTTACATGAGTTTAGAAACCTAAATGTTTGGTTACTAAAAAAATAAATCCAAAGATGGATACTGTCTAACAAAATAATAACAAGCAAGAACTAAGGACTCCTTTGCAATCTTCTAGGGTTTGGAGGCCTAAAATTAACTGAATTCAGTCCCTTGTTTCTTCAACTTGAGTGACAATAGTTTATATTTGATATTTTACACTTCAATTTGTATAAATTTCTGACATTACTTTTGGAATTAATTCTAAGATTATAAACTCCTGAATTCTAACACCAAAGATGAGGAAGTTGCAAAAAATGACATTAGCCAGAGACACACCATGGATGTTCATGAGTAAGGGGAAAAAAATGAAAAAACCTAAAATATAAAGAATTCAGATGCAAAAATAAGAAAAATTTAATTGGAATGTAAAATGAGTTGGAGTCTCTTGTTTCCTTTTAGCCCTCCTCTGCTTTTTATGATCTTTATTATTCAGATAAGTTCTAAAAGATTTTAGCCCGAAAACATGCTACAATTAATTTTAGTCTTGAGACTAGGCTTTAAAGATATTTGAACATTGATATTTCTTTGTCTTATATATTGTGCCAAATAATTGTTTTAATTTATTCAGAATAAATAACGGTAAATATCTGAATCTGTATGTAACATTTATTTTAGGAAAACAGGATACTTTAGCAGGTATACTACAATAAGATATATTTGAAATTATTGACGAAACAGATTTTAATTCCAAAAAAAGAAATCTAACAAAATTTTCATACATAGTCTTTGTTTTCAGTGAATCTCATTTGGATTCCTGATTCATTGTACTTTTGTTATTTTTTTAATGGTGTAGTTAGGTTGGTCATTTTATACCATAATTATTTTCCTAAATGTAAACTTTGTTCTTATTATGAACTAATATTGAAAAGAACACTTATTAAATCTTTATAAAGATTAATAGTTTCTATTGAGTAGGCAGTTTTTCTTTTAATCTCAGTAGAAATAAAATTCATTAATACATTTTTCTACTTCTATAGTTAATTTCAAAGGCTACAATGAATACAAAACAAAGGACAGAAGAAACTTTTGTTTGATTGACTTATGTAACAATCAAAATTTAAATTGTGCTAAAATTCATTTCCCAAAGAAAATTTTTTGGATTCTTTAAATTTGGTACCACAAAATAAAATTTAAAAAAGCACTTTGCTTATTTATATGAGCAATGAAGAAAAGGTGCAAAAAACATATCTTTTCTTTTTTTCATTAATTAAAAATTGAGTGCGAGTGTGCATATGTAAAACATTAGAACATGGATATAATTAAACTAGGATATAGTTGTTAATCCACCTTCATTAGATGGTTTTTAATTAATCAAAATGCTATAGTGTCAGCCTAATCTAACTATATCCATGTTCTATTGTTTTTTCAAATATATATTTTTGTTACACATCATCAGAATTTATTTTCTATTTTCTCAAAAAGAAAAACTTTTTAGGTTTTAAATATGCTAAAACTGAATTTCAAACTAATGAAATATCTTTTGTTTTTGATTTCTTCATCTCTAAAAATATGTTCTTTAAATTTCAGATTTTGTGAATTTGAGTAGATTAATTTAGTGGAAAAGCAAAATTGACCTCTAATTTTAATTTTATTCTGGGTTGCCTAATTTAAGTAAAATACAAATTTTTTTCTAGTGTTTCTATCATTTAAAAATGAAAAAAAACTCCAACTCATTTTATCCACTTTTCAGAGCTTGCCTATTTATGGTAGACAAATCTTTTACAGGTCAAACCTGGACCACAAGACCTGAAACAACGCAGCGCACAACATTCTATGCATTGTACGATCGAAATTGTTGTTTACAGGCTTGTGGCAATTGTAAATAAACTTACATGATATTTTTTTAATTAAAGAGACCCTGTTGTTATCGCAAATATGAGTGATAACAGGAGATTCCTCACACATTCGTTATAGTAGTTATATGAATATGGGAGAGTAACTTTTTAGAGTCATACTTCTAAACATAGGTTGGACCTATCTCATTTTTGCACCTGAAAACATTGTCTTAAAAATGAATTTAGATGAATACTATTTTTTTAACCCTTCAATTAATACATATTAGAGCCTAATTAATAGCTGTACATTTTATTCTGTGTGTTTTATTCTATAATAAATCAACTTCAACATCAATGTTAGGAACCGTTTTCTAAACAATTTGTAAAAAGAAATTCTCATATATCGCAAGGTTAAAAACTAGAAAAAGGACATAACAAACTAAACAATATTTGATCTCTGGTATTACAATTTCAAAACTAAAGTTATTACTGTTAGGCTATGAATTTGTTTCTAAGCTTTATATTAATTCTTTTACCATGATTAAACCAATTGATTTTTTAGGCTTGGCTGAACAGTACAGTTCTCTAATTATTTTAAAAGCAATTGCTGAATATCAACTATCTAGACTATATCAATTGTTATTCTATTAAGTCTTAATAAGAAAAAGATAATTTGATATTATTACAGCAAGAATCACAGAGTAAGAATTATGACTCAATACAAGAACCATTTAAAGTAAGGCCATCTTAAACATCGAATCATATACAACCATTTTTAATTCAAATATTGAGCTAATATTTGAGTCCCGGTTTGTGCTTATTTCACAGAATATCAATACTTATCAGTGATTCATTTGCAAATTGAATATATTTTTGCAGAGAAATAATTTCTTGAAATGATCAGTAGTAGAACAGGCTATTCAATATGAAGGAGGAATAGGGACGATTCAAATGTTGCCTAGGATCATCAGTTCAAAAGGAAACATAACAGACTGACTGAATCTTGAACTGACATACAATGATTTCATGATACCATTACTCCTACACTTCCTCCTAACAGATTAAGGAATCGGTCCTGTACTAAACTTTGATGTGAATGCATTAGTAGTTATTTAGGGACTACTTTTTTATAGCATTAAGAAAGTAACAGTTTGACAAATTTAATAATAACAATAATAATAATAATAAGTGGAATATTTCAAATCTTTTAAAAAGAAAAAATGTCCAATTTCTGTGAATTCATCCAAAGCAGAATTTTTCCACATGAATAGGGAGATTGGATTCATTTAACATCTAAAGAGAACAGGAACAGTTGATTATCTAAGCACTTTGAAAATAATTATATGTTTTTTTAGGGAATGGGTGGGAGGGGATTAGTTGGTGTATAGTTAAAATTTATAGGTGTTCAAATTCAGACGTTAAATGGATTGAGCCTTCGTTGACTTTCAAACGATTTGCTCCATGTCATAAATTGTCTCTAGAATCGTGCTTACACTCCAGGCTTGGGCTTGACAGCTTGGATGACAGTACTGCAACAGAAAAAGAAATAAGTGAAACAAAAATCATAAAGAAAAAACTTTAATCAAAAATCATATGGAAGTTGCTTTCTTTTTCTCTAAATGGATCTCATAGAATGTAGTAGATTGAAAAGAAAGAAATGTTGTTTTTTAGTTGATCACATTGCAACCTCTTAGGACTTCTACATTTAGTTAAACTGGTATTAGTTTTCTAGTTTTAATAACAACTAATGCTTAATCAATTTTCAGTGGTTCAAGAAATCGTTATTAATTAAAAGCATCTGAGATATTGTATGCTTTATGAATACAAAAAGGCACATCAGCTGTTGAACTGCACAAAACTTTCAAACTACTTATGAGAGGAATGTGTGTGTGTTTGTTTGTGTTTTACAACCTTTTTCAGGTCCTTTTAATGCTGATGATCATTTTTGATAAACGTCAGTTTTTATCCACACTTAGTTTCACAATATGCACTATTTGAACCATAGAGGGAGGGAGTGTGGGGCATCCATACCTTTCCCAACAGTATTAGTCTGAATATGAATGCAAACAGAAAGATTGGGATCCGGACTCAAGTACCACGATTTCGAAGTCCGACTGCCTAGGTCACTTCGACTTCCCCGGGAGAAATGTATTGAATGATCAAAAATGCCAACGGTATTTAAACCCCATCAGGTGCACGCATGCAGAGGTAGGATTAGGGTTAAGAGCACAGGGAAGAAGTACCAGGTGGAGAAAGTAAGGACTGGATAATATATCTGTGACAAAAACGATGGTCACAGCAGACAAATCACGAAGAATCCTGTTGCTTATAGTAATTGATACTGACCGCTTGGTCAAGTTAATTGAAATAATTGAAACAAAAATAGAATGTTGTATTTTCTTTCTTTTAATTCTGACAACACTGGAAACACAATACAGGGGTCATTCACAAAGACATAGGGCCGAGTAATGTAACATAGCTAGCCAGTATTGCCCCCCATAATCTTAATCTCTCTCCTCATTCTATAATAAGAACTTTCATTAATACAAAATAAATAAAAATTTTAAAATAATTTTATTTTTTCATTCATTTTTCTTCCCTGTTACTATCAAGGTCAGACAGACAAAGTCTACAAGAAAAAGTACAGTGATGTATATGCTACATAAATAAATTTTTAAAGCAAGCCTACATTAAACTGATGATATCAGCAAGAGAACTACAGATTTTTACCCTGGATTTGTATATGATGTAAAATAAAAACAAAGAAAAATAATCTTAAAGTAATATTGTTGTTAGATTGTTTACTTACAGCTCCATTTTCATTAGTCAACTCGGGCAGAGACTTCCAATTGGAATTGACAATATGTTGGTAATGTCTTGTCAAAGATGTCTTGATTTCTTTAACAGCTGTTTCAAATGTACCAGACTTAGAATTATCAATGAGTCTGGCAAAGTGGAGTTTGGCTCGGAAGAAGAAACCAATAGGCCACACCCATTCCTTTGAAAAAAAATAATAGGAAACAATTATAAAACTAAAAAATGATGAGAATGAATTCATATCTGCCTTATTGGGTTTTTATAGCTAATTATAATTTTAAAAAGTATTAGAAAGCATTTATTTATCATTGAAAATGTACACAATATCAAATTGTTTGAATGAAAGTACATCTAATGTATTTATTTGTTAATGTTTAGATGCCAGTGTTGCTGGTTGTGATAGCCACAAAACCTTTTAAATCAATTTGGGAAAAATAAAATGTTTCACAATTTATGCTTTCATTACTGTTAACTCTTTGCAAAATGAAAAAAATATGGAAAAAAAAAAGGAAAAATCAGAAATGTTAAATTGGAAAGACAACTTCTAAGAATTGAACTGAGAAAAATATGAAAATATCAGTGTTAAAATTGGCTTTGTAAAACTATCAAGCAATTAGTTGTCCCTATAACTTACTCAATTTTCCCACAATATTCATTCCTATTAATAATTTAGCATTATCAAGGAAAAATTTTAATAAAATTTAAGACTATAGAATATATATACAACATCTTTCCAATATCTGTTTTAAAGATTTTAACTGATTGATTTTTGAATAGATAAGAAGCAATATTTGTCTTTCCACAGAATCTTATGCAGAAGCACACTGATCTACAAAAATATTAGTCAAAGCACTTTTGAGTAGATAAAAAAAATCAATGCATGAAAGGTAAGGTAATTAGGGAAAAAATAACTTACAGGTCCTTGATGATAGTTGAAGCCTTTGGAAACTTTAGGATCATTGGAATCATTATTATTATCATAATATCCACAATAATTCCAGTCACTGCAATAAACAACAAAATACAAATATCTTTAAAAGTTATAAAAGTTTCTCGGTGTTGAAACCCATGATATAATAGGGAGAGAAAAAAAACAAGCAGAAAATATTGATATGAATAGCCCTTGTTCCAAGACTTTTTTTATGTTAATGTCTGTAAAAAGAAACCAATTTCAATAACTGATGCATCAATAAAATTTCATATGATTTACATTTTATCAAACATTGTGTCACAAAACTAATCACATGCAGAAAAAGAAGATTCATAGAATGTTTTGACTTCAAGCATCTAATTTAGGTGTGGGACCATATTTTCTATTTGATTAATAGAAAATATAATTGTACAAAAAAACTATTTATTTATCACACAGATTTAAGTTAATGGCATTATACAAAATGTTGATTTGATGAATTTCTATGCAACCAATATGGCTCATTGATGTGTAATTTGCATAAAAGGGATTCATAAATTTTTGTAAAAACACCTTTCAGTTATGTAAAACTAAACCTAGAACAGTCACCTAAGCAAAAATGTTAATCTCTAATGTTTGTTTAGAACTTGTCTAAAGGCGCAAAGGTGAAATTATGTTTATAAATTTCACAAAGCAAAAAAACATTACCAAACCTAAAACTATTTCAGTGATAATCCCAATGTTTCTTTAATGAAGATTTCAAAACCCCTGAGTAAAATCTAACCTTGATTAAGTTATATGAGATTAACTTATTAAAAATAACTTGATATAAGGTAGATAGAAAAACAGAAGTCAGAAAATACATTCAGTGCCTTCCTAAAGAAGCAAGGTAGTAAATATAATTCATTGGAAACTACATTGTCCAACAAAATATTGTTCAAGGTGTTACTCACGTAGGATCCAGTGTCTTCATCCCCAGAGGGCCCTTCAGCACATCACCAGCGATTTTCAGGGCATGCCAGGCATTTTCAGGAGAAAACAATTCTGGAGCCTTAAATCAAAAGAAAGAAACATGTTCTGGTAAAGACATTGACCACAAATGGACGAGTAAAGACAAATAGAAAACTTTTATGGAACTCTCAAATTAACAAGATTCATTCTGCATAAAAAGGTTTTAATAAGCAAAGAATGACTGTAATACAAGGCTATAGTTTCAAACTGAAACTATTTTTGTTTTTATCACATCTTTATGGAAAGAAGCATGTAAAATAGATTGTCATTGTGAATATCCAGAAGCACACCAAACAGGCATTCTCTGTATGAATTAGAAAAAAATCAACCATTCTGTACTGATGTGTATCAGATTTAGTATTTGAATTCCATAGATAATTCTAGGAATTGTCAGCATGAAAATTAAAACAACATAAAATCAATTTTTAAAAATATGTCATGAAAATTTAATTTAAATGTTGTTTTAGAGCAGTAAAAAATATTCTTTATTCAATCCAATATGTGAAATACCCTGGCCAACTGATCAAAATTTTGTCGTCATCATTTTTAGTTATTTTATGCGGAGTACTTTTGGGTACAAGTTTGTATTTGATGTTGGTTTGACTGTAAATATATAAGCTGGATATCAGTCTAGTTCTTTTAAGGAAATTTAAGATATATCTAGGGTCCACTCGACTGAATAGGTTTTCCATGCTTTTGATTCAGTAGCAATTTTGTGTTGGGCACTATAGTGTTAAAAGTAAAGTATCACTTACCACAACCATAGCCATGGGGAAGTTAGGTCGGAGCTGATAGTCACGCCAAGTGTCAGATGCATTGACGCTGTCCTTATAAATACCACAACGGTTGATGAGTTTGTGATTTGGATCCTTTGTGGAGACTTCTATTGGAATCCAGAAATGTTTCTCAAAATTGTTTTGGATTTTTTCAGCCCAGTTCTTGTAAGTAATGATTTTATCTACAACAAAAATTAGTAATAAAAATATCCAGACAAAAAACAAGAGTTTCACAGGGCACTGAGGTTTATTTATTTGCATTTTTATTTTCAAATAAAATGAAAAAGTTTTATATATTAAGTTATATATATATCAATTAAAAAAGGCAGGATTATATTAATTAGAAATATTTAAATGGTATCCTAATTTTGAATTTGAAATGCAATCAAATTTCAACAGCTTAGATGGGTTAATAAAGATCCAATTTAGATAATATTATCTCTGGTGAAATATAACCTGATGAATAACTTGTTTTGTTTTTTACTTGAACAATTAAATTGTTTCATGTTATGGTTGATATTAGCTAGAATAAATTCATCTTTCATTAGAACTAGACTCATGGCTGCTTTTTCAAAAACATTCATAAATGCTATTTTCATTTTTTACTTATCACCAAGGTTTTTAGTCTACTTTGAAATTAGATCATAGTCTTAACAGCCTAAGATACCAGAAATATTCAAAATTAAAGGTGTATGTCACTCATGGACAAAATTAATACAATGTCAGCAATAGAAGATAAAATTTGTTCAAAATAATACTCCAAAAACTGAGTGTGTAAAACATTTTAATCATATATTCTTGCATGTTCTTATGACTTGGGTTAATGACAAGCTAAGCATGAGTGATATTATCTTTTTGAATTTACTTACAAGTTAGCTTCTTATAACAATTCTTTTCAGTATGTGTCTTGGGTCAATTTAAAAAAATTAAAAACTGTGAAAAAGGGAATTAAAGGCTGAATACACCCAACATTGCTTACCTTCAAGTTGTAAAAATAATTCAATAAATTTTACCTCCAAATATTTAAAATTTTTATATTAATATACTATTTTTTTAATTGGGATTAGATTTTTAATAATGGAGTAGACAAATTATTTAAATTATTTATATATTAGTTAAATAACAATATAAATATTACAATTTAAATCAACTGTATAGCTAATTATGTGAGAATATATGTATAGAATGCAAAATGTATAACACTTTGTTTGAAATGAATAATATGTAAAAAAAATAAATGCAACTGACAGATACCCAAATAAATCAATAAACCTGTTTAAAGATTGTAAAAGAAATTGATGATCCAAGAGCACTCACAAATATTTTTTTCCTTTTAAAAATTGAAATTAAAAATGATGAAAAAAAAGAAAAGCATTATAAGGCATAAGAAATAAATTAATACACTTAAAAGAATAAAGGAAACAACTTCATGTGTTTTATGACACAGATTAAAAGGGTTTAAGAGAAAGAAAGAAAAAGTAGATTTTCAAATGAAGAGGTTAAAGAATAAATAGGTCAAATACGGTTGCTGACTAAAATGGTAAAAAACACACAAAGAATACAAATATTGCGATTCAAACCAAATGTATAGCTCATTATATGAGAATAAATATAATTCTGAACATTAATATTGAACCTATTATCTACTATGAAAATGATACTGCATGAATTTCTTTTAATATTTTGTGCCTTATATCAATTAAACTATCTAAATTAGCATTAAAATTTTCTTGTTTCAGAAAGCTGTAATAACTTTTTATTATCATCATCATTATTTCTATATACATTTTATTCTCAATACTTACACAATCTAACAATATAAAATCTATGTATATAATTTTTTATTTGCTAGTCATTCACATCTCCCCAAATATCTTGTTTTACAATAATGACTATAAAGCAAATAATTTAATAACCCAAATAATTAAAATTAATTTAAGATAATTATTTCAACACAAAGTAAAATAAATACTAGATATTCCTTTCAGATAAATTCCATTGATTGCTGAAGATTTCAATTATTTTATCATTAGATTGTTCAACCTCAGTTTTCATCTGTTATTTTGATTCAAATATGTCATAATTTTTCAGAAGAAAATCATTTTATGTAATTTTAGTAATATTCCTCAGATTTAAATATAATAAAAAATATAATATAGCAGAACTTATTTGAAAATAGCAATCAATCAAATAATATTTTTAAATATTGAAACTAGTTTAGTAGTCTACTCTGCAAAAAAAGTTTTCCAAACTTCAAAAATTAACTTTTTGAAAATAATTTCTGAAATAAAATTTAACTTTACTATTTATGAATATCACAAATAATTGATCAGAATCCCAAAATCTCTTTTTGTTGGTTTCTGAAAACTAATTACTTGAAAGTTTATTCCATATCAAATTCATCCATTCTTTATATTTTTGAATGAAATATGGTTTACAGAACCTATGAGATGAAGCTCATTAATTTGTATGTTATTATGTGGACTTTTGTCCTCCTCTTTATATTTGTTAAATGTATAAACAGAAAAGCTCTGCTACCTGAAGAGGGCCAAAGGATTTATCAACCAACATGTTGTAAATTCAACAAATTTAAAAATAAAGACTGTAGTCTGCATAATAAATATACAAAACATAATGAGTTTTTTTAAAAAATGGATATAGGAGAAAATTGGACAGAGGAATGAAAGTGAAAGAAAAAATAGATAAAAAATGTTTAAGAAAATTAATGTTTTTAGTTTGTTCATAGTGAATGGGGTTATCATAAAAACTGGTTAAATGAAAAATACCAACACCAGAAAACACAGACCAAAGGCATTTGCAGAATTTTTTTTACGATATTTCCATGAAAGATTGATAGAATTGGTTCCAAGGCATTTGCAATATAGACTTAAAATGACATTTCTAATTTTTTTTGATTTTAAATGATTATTTCATCTCAGTAAATTATATTAATATTTAATAAGATTCTCTCTTTGCCATTTTATATTTATAAATAGAGAAAAGCCACCACAAATAATGAAGAGAGTATCTATTAGGATCCTCGTTATCAATTATTTGATAGTATACAAATAGGTAAGAACACAATGCATTTATCATTTCTTGTTATAAAACGTCATTTACACCTTATGTTTTAAAAGAGGAAAAAAAGAAACTAAACCTGACAAATAAAGTAGGAAAATTACAAAGAAATACTTAAAATAATGTCAATCTTTTGAACATTTCAGCATTAACAAATGCCATTTTAAAGACATAAAGAACTTAACGAAAAAATCCTGAAAGCAAAGAAAAATAAGGAAAAGCAAAAAAAAAGGAAAGTTTGAGAAAGCAGATAAAAAACAATCTAACAGTTTAAACAATCCAACTGTAGAAAAAATCTTTAAAATATCTGTTTAAACCACTATTTTGATTTTTTTTTTCTCAAATTTTCCTACTTCTTTTTCTTTTTATATTGTTTATTTTACTTCTTTATGTCTTGAAAATGGTACTAAAAAGTACCATTTTCAAGACATAAATGTTGACATTATTTTAGGAATCTATTTATAATTACTAAACACGATTTCTGTTTTCCTGTTATTAGTTATCATTTGTCCACATACCTAAGCTATAGTATTATTATAAATCTATTATTATTATAGTTTATGGATCTGGTTTTCATCTGCCTACTTGCTTCAATTATCAAGCAATACATTATTTTTATTTCTTGGATGTTGTCAACTTTGTAATTGTTAGGTTTATATTTTCAGGATCAAACATTAGTTGTCACACAACTTACATGTTTCAGACCTTTATCTTCATCATGGTTGCCTTTATCATTTATATGAGGGTCATAATAAGTTATATTATTTGCATGCCTTGGACTGCTATTATAATTATTTGTCAATATTAATCAAGTCAAAAATGGTAATTATTTTTAAATCTATTCAATTGATATCTAAAAGAAATGTTAGCATAACATTGTATTTAGGTAGAAAGCATATGTAAGAAATTGAATGCATTTATAGATTGTTTCACTACATATATTCAGTGGCGAGAGTGTAGCAGTGGTAAAAAGCTCGGACTATGGAATTGTATTATAAGAGTTCAAATCCCAGTAAATACTATTATATTCACTTTTAGCTGTCTCGGGCAGATGAGGCTCGTTAACTCGTGAGAGTAACTCAACTGGGCATAAGGATAACACTGACTCCAAAATCCAGGGTGGATGAAGCCTGTCAACTTAATGAGAGTAACTCATCTAGGCGAAGGTTAACACAGATTACAAAAAGCCCAGGGATATAATGAGCATGTAAAACTGGCTTTGTGCCTAACTTGGGTTGGTGCGCAACGAAGTAGATATATACATTTGTACAATTCTGTATAAATGAATGTTACCATTCCAAATGAAATGAAGGTAGAATAAACAAATCATAGGTTAGTGATAAATGAAATTTTGAAACTTCAAACAATAACATTTTTTATTTGAGCTCAGAACACACAAATTTGGTTAACCTTGTTTTGAATAATATCAAAATAAATGAATTAGAAATTTTCCTAAAAACATAACTTTCATCAACCAACAATAGAAGCTGATTGTTTGATCATGCTAATAATAAGTATCTGCAAATAAACATTTGGTTTGTGCTCATCATGGGAAATATGGGGTCTTACTCACTTGATCCTTCTGCAGCATCTGGTAATGGAATGGAAGCTTTGATTTATTTTTTAAATTTAATAAGAATGATTTTAATGGCCCCCAATCTAAAGAAAAATTTTAAAACAAATAAATAGTTTATATTTTCAAGATCAGAAATAATTCTTTTTTTTTTAAGAATTTTTTTCCTTTTCTTTTCTTATCATTTTTCTTGTTTCTTTTTTTCCCTAATCATCATTAAATTTCATATATTTTTCTCTTTTTTTTTTTTTTCAATATTCAATGTTCCTTTTTACTTAGAAATTTGAATATTTTAAGTTTTGTTTACCAGGATTATAATAATGTTTAAATTTTGGAAAATATAAATTTGATGTTGCTTTAGTTTATGGAGTTAATTAGAATATTGATAATCAATCAATGATACTTTCAATTATTTTGTTTAATGTCTTATATTAATTTGACTTCTTTTTTTAAGTTTTACATAAAAAATAAGATATTGATAATCTTTAGAAATTTCTAACAGATAACTTATTTTTTCTGAAGAGAGACAATGACAAGAAGTTTCGAAAAAATTGAAAATATTAAACCTTATATAAATATATAATTCATTATTTTTATATATATATATACATCTATATATATATAAATATATATATGATATGAGAAGAGAAAGAGAAAAAAAATATTGGGTGTTTATTGACATCCGGACATATGTTTTGTCTTCTTATTTCCTATTAATATTATCTAGAAATATCTATTTCCTACACACAAACACACACAAATATATATATATGTATGTAAGTATGTATGTATATATATATATATATATATATATCCCTTTCTTGATATCACTTGAAATAGAATAATAATAGGAAAATTTACAACTAAAAATTCAAACAAATTAATAAATAAGTAGTGTTATAAAAAGAAGCACCAATTATTCTTAAATAGGTTGGGAAATTTTCTGAAAATTTAGGTGGGGACAATATTTTAGTATAAAATCTTTTAACTGAAATGTAAGATGAAGCATAAAATAACATAGCAGAAGTTATAGATGTGCTAATCAAATGAGAGTAACTTAAATTCTAGATTAAGAGGATAAGGAAATGCTGATTTCATAATAGTGCAATGCAATTACATGACCTTGTTAAATTTTTGGGTAAAAAAATTGAACAAAAGTTCAATCTGTTAATCTAGAAATGTGAAAACATCGAGTAGAGTTGAGAACAAAACTTGGAAAAGTCAAATCTAGTCAAATCTAAAAAAGTTGCAATTTCTTGTAGTATTTAAAAAATTGATATTGACTATGTTCATGAACAAATTTGTTGCTTTTGATGAAGAAGGAAATTGATATTAACAATTAATGATAGCTCTTTAACAAACCTTCTTTAATTTCTACACCTTCAAAAGGATAAAGTTTCTGTTGATAGAGTTTATCAAGCCAGGTAACAGTAGATTTACACAAAGCAACAATCTCTACAGCTGATCCATCTCTGTAAGAAAAATTGAAATAATCAATTTCTTAAAAACAGAAAAAGAAAATCATTCAACCATGTTAGTGTTCACAATTTTATCATTTATAACACATTCTAAGCTCAATTTTTAATTCAGTTTTAAAACAAATTGCCAACTGCTTACATGGATAAAAAGAACATCTATGAAGCTACTTTTTAACATAGAAAGGTTGACATTTTTTTTTACTATAAAAACTTTATATAAAAAATGTTAGTTCTTCAGTCAGTGAGTAACACCAATGTTCATGTATTAATTAAAATCATTTTTTTCATTAATAAAAAAAAGTATACTTTGTAAGCTCAAATGATAGGAAAATGGACAAGGTATACAAATTTGTTGGTTTTATTCAATTTATGCTTTTTTCAGGAATTAGTTTTTTTTTTATTGTTTTTCAGAATCCTTTAGATGAGTCTTGATAATTTATAAATTTATTATGCATAGAATAGTCCTAATTTTTATAATTATTAAATTTACTGTTTTTTCTATCCTTAAAATGAGCCTTGATCATTTGTATATTTATCATATATGCGAAGTGAAATGTCAGAAATGTCTGAACACATCTGATGAGAGAAGATAAACCATCTCCCCCTGTGGGATGAAATTAGGATACTGAACAGAAATAAACATTGGATTAAGAGATATTTCATAGAAACAGGGTATATTTTAGCTAACATAAACTTGCAAGTAGAACAAGCATTGCAGTGGGTACTATATGGAAACCAATAATAAAGAGAGCTAAATTAGAATTAAAAAAATATTATTTTATAGTAGAAAACTCTAGCATGCTTTTAGATTCCACATTTGAGAACACTAGTATGCTTAGATTTCACTTTTGAGTATGAATGCTTATTTTCTCAAAAAACGTAAACAAAGAATACCAATTTTCCATTTAAAAAATTAAGTATTGAACATATTTTGATTAACAGTACAAAAAACACCAGTTGCATATATCCATATGCTATCACCTGAACAAATGTAAAGATGAGGACTATATTCCGTATAATAAATATACTAGTTTTTTCATATATTAGTAAAACAAATAAATCCATACTTATGTTGTATTTATTTGATACATCATCTGGTGGATTAAATTATCAATAATTAGGAACAAATTTAAGTACAGGATAAAACATGAATATAATTTGATCAAAATTTTCTGATCATACCTTTCATGTGATTTTTATTGACTTTCTGTTTATTTTTATGACTTCATTTGAGTTAACTTCTTTTAATATCTCAGCAATCCATCTATCCATATTCTAGAGTATACATTTAATCTTTGCAGTACACTTTTAGGTTTGCAAACACAATCATATATGAATAATTGATCCTCAAACATATATTCATCTCTATTTGATTGAATCTGTGATAAAAACTTTACAAATTTGTATATAAATTTACCTTGGTGTAGAAGGCTTTCCACGAGTGCCAGCATTTTCTGAGCTGCCCATCATGTCCATCCAAGTACCACAATTATGCCTGTTTCCACCATAAACAAATCCAGTTTTCCAGTCAACACCAAAGTTGACATTAAATCCTGAAATATTAACAGAATCACAGAAAAATCTCAAAAGATCGTATATGCTTAAATCTTACATCCTTGTTTTTTGATATGATAGACCAGTATTTGTACAAGTATTTTTCGGACTGCTGTCCTCATCCATGTTATTGCAGTCTTCACAACGTTTCGGCCAATTCTCCCTCTGGCCGTCTTGAGGGGATTGAACTTAGGAA
>JAYKTE010601515.1:0-18186 GCA_036873565.1 Xipholeptos notoides | reverse complement strand
TCTAGGTGAAGGGTAATACTGATTACAAAAGCCCAGGGATGAGCACATAAAAAATGGCCTTGTGCCGAACTTGGGTTAGTGCTCCACCAAGTAAATATCATATATTTTAGATGGCATCCATCTTTCCCTAAAAATGGTTAGATTGATAGATACCAAAAAATTGTCAAAGAAATCAAATCCTAATTTTTTTCAGGGATAATTATTGTTCTTAATTTAAATAAAAGTAACGTTAGCAAAGATTTGTGCTCTCTAAGTGATTAAATATTCGTAATATGTAATATTTACTTCATTTTTTTTTTAGCCTAAAGATCACAAAACTGTAAAAGCCAGCAGCTTCATACCACAAGAAAAAGAACTTGTTTTTGATATTGACATGACAGATTTTGATGATGTCCGAAGTTGTTGTTCGTATGTATTTTTTGTCTTTTTTTTTTTAATTCAAATATTTTTTGATCATAAGTACTTCTCATATGATAATCATTTTACTGAATATTGTTTATTTAAAAGGTGAGAAGAAGTCGACTTGGGACAATGAGTAGTCTATCAGACTTTAGAATCGTAACATGCGAGTTCAAATCCCAGTCGTAGCTAGGCCTAAAGTCCAATCATTTTTCTGACCCCCATGGTTTAAACATTTGCTGTATCATAAAATATGAATGAAAAGTATGATAATTTTTGCAAATTTAATAAGACGAATGAAAAAAAAATCTCATGAAAAAATTATTAGTTGAAATAATTTTTTTAATAAAGATTATTTTTAAATGAAATTTGTTTATTTTGGAAAAATTTCGCGCGAGCGCACAGAAACACATTGTTTTTCTACGTAAAAAAATATATTTATTTTTTTACGTCGTTTTTTTTAAATCCGTCAAAAATCGATTTATTGTTTGATTTTTATAATTTTTTTGTAATGTTTTTAAAATAATTTTGTTGATTTTATTCTGGATACCTTTCTTTGTTTTTATTTAATTTTTTATTCCCCTCCCCCGGATAAAAAAAATATAGTAAAAATTGAAATAATCACTGTAAGATGATAGATACAGCATGAAATAACATATGAATAATATTTTTCTGTTAGAATTTTTCACGAAAATCTTTGGGAATTTTTTGTATTAATTTGTGCTTTTCGAATAAATAAAATCATATTTGTATTTTTCTGGTTCCATTTGAGAATGCCCCAAAATAAGAAATGATTTTTTTTAAATTATCTAATATTTACAGAAATCACCGATCAATTCAAAATGATTTATTAAAAAAAAAATCCTTTCCTGTAAGATATATTCTAATAGATTTTCATCAAAAACCGAAAATGGAAAAAAATATTGCCCAATTTTTTTTTTTTTCCCCGATTTTTGGAAAATTAGTCAAAAGTGAACAAAACAAGGAATTAGTAATCGAACAATTTGCTATTTTTCAATGGTGGCTCGTAACTATTTGTTAGTGCAGAAAAAGTGGGAATGTAATTGTACTTTCTTGAAATTCAAATGAAAATTAAATATCGTGGTTATATGCTTTAAAGATAATAATTGATGACTTTTTTTCTAAAATTGTTTTTAGTAAAAACATTTTTTTTTAATTCACAAGAAGTCTAATAAAAAATGCTTTGATTTTCATAAAACTATTCATTAAATGACAAAGAAAATGAAAAAAAATAATTGTCAATTTTGGTGCATTTTAACATCCATAATACGGTAGATAACTCAAATTATTTGATAGTCTGATTTGAAAATTAATGCGCGAGGAATCTTGTCGAATTAAATTGTATTTTACTAATTATCATCACATATAGATAAATATTTTGATATTATAATTTTGTTTAGTAATGATTGAAATAACAACTCAAAAACATTTCGTATCATTTGTCGAAGTCAGTTTTTTTTAAAAGAATTTTATCTTCAAAATTTAGAAAATATGTAACCAAAAACTAAGCGCAATTTGTAAAATATAGAAATTGAGCCCGCCTAGAATTATACTAGTCCCTCACATGATTAGTGACTCGGCGCTGAACACCACACTAATTGATGACAGGATGCTGGAGCATCATAGTTTTGATCCCGCATGAAGAAAAGCAGCTCCAAAATGTTTCCTCTTCATATCATATGCACTGTGCTGTGCTTAGCAATATCGCGGCCCTACCGCAGAATGTGCCTTGCGGCCCCACTATCTACAAAAGGCAACTTGCGCCCCCAACCTACTGAAGGCTTCTATCAAGGATTAAAGAGAAAGAGAGAGGGAGGGAGAGACAGTTTGATAGATATTCATTTCATCATACAAATATGATAATAATTTTCCAATTAATCCTTGTTAATTTTTTTCATTACAATAGATCTGCAAAGCCTCGCGGTCCCTAGGGAACTTGCAGGGTCTGCGGGGGCCCTAAACACGACCCTGCATATGCAGAATCGTCTACACGCCAGACATTTTATTATTTTGTTTGAGAGCATTTGCACAAAATTGCTGAAAAATAAACATTTTTGTTTTGTCCAAAGACGTGTTTAATCTCACTCTATATTTGAGAAAAAGAGAAAGATCAAGATATTAGAATGGTTTGAGAGAGAGAGAGAGAGAGAGACAGACAGACAGAGACAGATTTATTTTTGTGACAATAGTACTAATTTTAGACAGGTTTGCTAGATTGCTAAAGATTTGCTTAAGTTGAATAATTTGGCCTTTGTTTCGAAATTTATATTTTATCCATTTTTAAAGATTTGGCCTTAAATTTGGCTTTTCCCCTTAATTTTACAGTATTTACTTTTTTTTTTAATTACTGTCAACTTCTTTATTTTCAACCAGTAGTAAATGAATCTACGATTTGAAATAATTTTTTATAATTTTTTTTATTCAAGACTTTTAATTTGTTTGAAACGTAAACCTTCATAATGCTTAAGTGGAAAAAAGACATGATGCTTAAAGAAAATATAACAAAGCATGGGGTAAATCAATTTAAGTATTTTTATCTTAGTTTTCCATTTGATATGAATAGATATAAAAATTGTAATTTGCTTTAAAAAAAAAAAAAAAAATATAATGTTTTGGCCTTCTCGCTTGTCATTTGGTCTTTTTCTGGTCTGGCAACCTTGGTTTTAGCCCAGTCAGTCTACCTACATTATTTCATACCATTTGACTTATGGCACGGAAGGCTTTCTTCCCCAAAAAACACCACCACCACACCACACACCATATATAAAAATGACAGTTACACCATGGTTCAAAATTATTTTTATAATTTCCTTTTTTATCCATCTAATAAAAATTAAAATACAATATAACATATTCTATATTAATTTCAGTAAAATGATGCCTAAAATTTCTAAGGTACATAATTATCGTAAAATCGAAGACTTGTTATAAATCAACAATAGAAAATAATGATTTTGGTCGGAATTGGAACCAGATGCTCTTTAAAAAATTGCGCATGAAGAATTGCCTGGCTAAATAACCCATTTAAATTTCATCACTTTCGGAAAAAAAGTGCCGTTCGTTCACTACTGACTACTACCGTTCTTCTCCTTCAATGAGAAATAATAAATAACTTTTGATTATAATTTTTCAGTTTTTTTAATTATCAATTTATTAGTTATCAAATCACGTTACAAAGCAGCTAAAAAACAAAAACAAAAACTCCGAGTGTAAACAGTCACCACAAAACCAAACAGTAGTAACAACTGTGTAAATTTTATTTCTTTTTTTTTTCCGAAAGGTCAATTTTGACAATTCAGATCATCATCTATTTTTACAAAAAAATCGATAATAATCACTATCACTTTAAATAAATATAAAATAAAATACTGACTTTAACTTACACACGTAAAACATTAACAGTCACGTGTGATTTTACTTTCCTGCTAGTCTGTTCTGTTAGTGCTTTGTTTAACTTTAGTTGTAAATAAAAAAAATGAACTATTTATTGGTTCTTTAAAACTAAAAACTCAACAAAATTAACTTGTATTTCTTTTTATGTGACTCAAACTATTTTGGATTAGTTTGACTTTTCTTAAAGTTTAAATTTTCTTTAAAAACAAAAATGATGTTTGGTGTCATAATTTAATTAATTCAACTTTCTCAGTATTATCCCCAGCATAACGATTATTAGTGTGTATTTTATTTACTTATCGTTGATTTTTGTAATTTTTTTTTCTCTAATAAATACATTAACCTAATTTTTTCTTTATTGATTTAAATACATTTTATTGTCCATTAAAAAAGCTTCCTTTACGCTCACGCGGCGGCAGAGAGCGACAGTCGACACCGGCACGGACGGCAGTCAGTGGCACTCACTAATATTCAAGTTCAAATATTTAAAATACATTTCTAGCAGAAAAATAAATTAAAACTTTTCTTTAAAAAGTAGTAGTTTTATTTATACAAAAATATTCCGAAATTAATATTTTATATAAAACTTTTTTAATAAGTTAATAAATTAAATTATGAAAGAATAAAAAATAAACTCATTCTCATAAAAATGACAAAACAAAAACTAACTTTTAAAAAATGTGATGCAATAACGAAATTAACATATTGCAATTAATTAATTAATACAATAATTAAACGTTATTAAATCAAGTTGATAATAATAAAATTAACCAAAAACTTTTAAAGTGTAAGGTAAGGTAAGGAAAGAAAGACTATGAATAAATGGAGAAAAGACACTCCTTTTTATTAAATAAAGTCAAGACAGTCGTTAATTTTGGTGTATATGTGACTAATAAACGAAATTTAAACTTTTAGAATAATTAGACTCATTGTGTTGAATTAATCTTTAAAAAATGTTTATTTGAAATTACATATTTTTGATTCAGTATTCATTTTGAAAATGTAACGTTTTTAGCCCTTCCTCCTACTTGTTCTTTTGGATTCACTCACTCTCTGTATAAACCAATTATAATTCCTGCGACTATTCCCCATCAACATTTACTCCTTTGTGCTACTATGTTAAGCTAATCCTGGCTGGCTGGACTCATATATTTACCTTTTTGTTCGACCTTTATTTATTCAAAAAAAAAAAAAAAATCGGCTCTTCTCATTTTCGAAGCCATTTTATTTCTTTAAAAAATTTATATTTCTTTCAATTACAGATTATACAATTTCTAAATTTCGTTACGTTTAATTTTTTTTGCGAAAAAGCTTTTCTTCCTCTCAGTTGCCAAAGATTTCATTTTGATGCTACTACTCTTTCTTTTATCTTCTTCAATAACGAACTTTTTAAGTAGAATTTAAAGATACTTTTGTTTTATTTATATTTAGTCTTCTTCGTGTCCCTTTGTTTTACTTTAATTATTTCACTTTCACCTTTTTTTGATATATTCAACCTATACTTACCTTTCCCCTCTATTAGTCTCTATATATTTCTTAACGTCTCCCTAATAAATGCTTTAATTTCTCTTTATCTCTCTGCCTCTCATTCTTGGGGATTCGCCTTCCTCTTTTTACTTTTCCCCTCTCTCTGTTTGCTTGTTTTTCTTTTCCTCCTCTCCTCTTTTCCGAGGCGCTCTTCACCAGTGGAAGTAAGGAGGGCCTAAGTTCCGGTTACTACGTCACTTCCGCCACTTCCATCTTTAGAGTCACCGTGTAATTCTACCATGGAGTATCCATACGACGGGGTAACAAATCTTTTTTTTTTTGTTGTTTAAAAAATTATATAATTGAAAAATTATTTACTTCTGTTTTAGAAAATGCAGGATTACATGTTTTATTGCGTGTCTTTTCGGGTTTAGCCTAGTTTAAATGTTTTTGTTATGTCGTCTCTGTTTTATCAATGTTACCCTCTTTACATGTCCTTGTCACTGACTGCCTACCCAAGAAAGAAACACGCAGATTCAATTTCAATAGTGAGGAAAAAATGGGGGATCATTTTGAGTAGTCGATAGCAATGAAAAATGATCCCCCGTCTTTGTTTAATTATTAATCACAGCAACTTATTCGTCTTCAAACAGGAGAAAAATGTAGATTTTTTTAATTAACATATATTTATCTGTGTCTGGACTCTTTATCATGAATAATGTTTTTTTATATAAAAATATAACCTTTACCTAAATTCGTCATTTTACACATAGAATATTCAAAATGAAAGCCTTCACATTTTTAAATTATTTTCTATATAACCATTTATTTAATACGTTCATTTTGTGTCTAAACTCTTTATATATTTTTTAAATGGTTTATTGAAAAAAAATAACCGTATTCGGCTTGGCTATCTTTCTAAACAATAAAGACCAGTAGAACTTCAATATTTTGGCTAAAACCTGACGTGTATGTCTATCGGGTATCTATTTTTTTCCTCTTGTATTTTTTGGCCATTCCTTTCTCTCCCAACCGGATCTTCGTGGCGTTCAATGGCTGGTCACAAAATGGGGCATCAATCAATTCCACTCTATTTTTTTTAACGGCCAAAAGAAAAAATCATTGAACTGTTTTTCGGAACTAGAAGACATTCTTCTTTTTTTTTTTAGTTTATGGACAATTTAAATAGAAAAAAAGGAAAGTCATTCTTGGTTTTGTTATTTAAATAGTCTATACGAAAATGTGAACAGCAAAGATCGGAATAAAAATCCAGATTGGATAATTTAAATTAAATTTAGATTTTAATTAGGAAAAATAGAGAAATTCCCTTTTTTTTTATGTGTTAAAATAAATAACTTCACTAAATGAACTTTTACTATTTTTTAAGCATTTATTTTTGCGTATGTATTTAAAAGCAAAATATGATTTACTATAAAACTAAAAATGCCTGCATTCACTTAAAAATTAATCCATTTTCTTTTCGATATGCAATTTGTTCTAATGTTTCTAGAAGACTGCTTTCTTTGCTCTTCTTTCTCTGCTGAGGTGTTAACTTTAACTTGCACGCTCACTACCTCGATGTGCTATTGTAGCAGTTTGAAATAAAAATCCTTTTTTTTTTTAATAGAATTAGCGTCATTTTTATTTTTGAACTAGCTTTAACGATAATTTAGAAATTCTATTGCTTTACAAAAAAAAAATGTCTTGCGTCTTTAAAAAGTGTATTTTTTGTTGTTTCGGCAAATATGTCTGTTCTGCCTTTTTGACGCCATGCTTTCATTGCTTTTCCCTCGTTTTAATACGAAACAATTTTTTTTTTATTAATCCACCAGAATGGATTATTAATGAAAATATTTTAAAATTTTGACTATCTTTCGACTAGTTTTAATCTAAAATGTTACTTAATAATTTAGATTTTTCCATACAACCCTATGTTAATTTTTTTTAAATTTCGAATTTCTTTGATTTTCTAGAATTAATTATTTAAACTGTTACTTAGTATTCTGTCTATTGATTGAAGTTTAAGTATAAAAATAAGTTACTACTGTAATTTTATAGTTTATTTTTTAACATTTTTCAAGTAGCCCCCTCCCCCCTCCTCTCCAAAATAAGAAACTTTTGTATTTGTGACAATATGGCATCTTAATTGTTCCCTTGGCATTTAGACTTTTAAGTTCCTATTAATTTCACTTTTCTTATAATTGTCGAAAAAAAAAAATCCCACCCCAAATGCAGTTTTTTGTTTTAGAAATAAATTGCTGGACTGAAACTAGCTTTCTTTTTGGTGACTGCCACTCCTTAACTTTTTATGTCTACGTATCCTTAACAAAGGCTGATGTGGAGGTTTCGAAATCTAAATCTCTCTCGTATTGCTAATTCGAGATTGTAAAAATATCTACATAGTAACTTGTGCACTATTCATTTTTTTTTTCTAAATTACTCCCACGCACCCAAATGGTGTGGGTGTTTGTCTGCGAGGTAAAAGATATTAAAGAAAAACGAATAAAACTAAAGAGGTCATTCTCGTTTGTCAATATGGCGGCATTGCCACGTGACACCTGTGTGGATGGTCTTTACTTTGTCACGTGGTTTACATTAACGAAATATGATTAGTAACAATAAAATAAGAGCCTATCTTCTGGATCACTCGCCTGCTAAAACTTTCTGTGAAACTACTAATTTGCACTTGAAGTTGTTATTTATTCAATTTCTTTAAAATAAAGATTATCCCTCCCTTGTATTGTTCTTTACGAACTAAACTACAGTGTTCCAAACGTCTTGGTAAATAATAGTCCTCATATATGCTTAACTTACGATGAAAGTGGTGCCATTGCAGAGCTAAGTTTTTTGTAAGATTATTGATACCAGATGCCTTTTTATATCCTTAATAGTTCTCGAGATATTCTATGTCCATGTTTCCAAGACTGTTCGAACACCCCGTATATTCGAAAACAAAAGTTCTCCCATTCCTTTCACCGATGCCAGTAGCCAGAACCTGGCCCCCTCCTTGTTTAGAAATACAGCTTTAGATAAGTAAAGATAATTTAGTTTTGTGTATATTTAGACTTTTGTTACATTCAACATTTGTAGACATAAACAATGTTTTTATGGTGGTTGTGTAAAGCATGTGTTTTTTTGTTTTTTTTTTACTTGAAAAACTATCTTTATTGTTTAATACAGTTTTTAAGGCGGGTTTCTTGATTGGGCGATGTAATTATGTGTCTAATAAACAAGGGTGTATATTTATATTATTTCGAACAAATGCAATTGATTTTTACATACTTTGAAAACTATACAACAAATAAAGATAGGCCTCTTTCGCGATTTCCGCAATTTTGCCCACAACTTATGTTAGGCGTCTAATGTGATATGGATGATGATGTGATGTGGCATGCAGAAAGTTAATTCATCAAAATGCACGTTGTTAGTCATTAAATGATTTTTAAACACTTATTTCGTGCGATCAAAAATGGCTTTAATAATAGATTGTTTATATCGAATTGTTAAATTAACAAATCGGAAACATTTTCGTAGCATATGGATTGCAATTGCTTATTTTTTAAAAAGTTTTATAATAACGCATGAAATTGCACAGAGTCGCCCCCTTATAATAAATCCTGAATTGTTATATTTGGATTGGTTTTGTTTGCTACTATCTATTAGAAGCGGGTATTTATTGTGTAATGTTTAGTTGGTAGCAATTTGATAGTTTAAGCAATCTCGCCAATTAGAAAATGACACATAGCTTTTTTTTAACGTAACCTAAATAGAAAATGCAAGTTGCTGCAAATTTTGTAAAAATATTGTTGCCTTGCTTCTGCTTTAACAATTGTGCGATAATTTAAGTAGTCTTTTATGCTGCATAGATATATTTTTAATTGTCAAATTTTAAATTAAGAATTAATTATGGTTTAAAATTAGAGCATTGGCGGCAATTTCTCGCGCGCGCGTGTGTGTGTATGTATGTATGTATGTATTTATTTATATAAATAAATACATATATATATATATATATATATATAAATTGCGCACGCGCACTTGATGTGTCTCGGTTTTGTTCACTACAGTCGCCATAATGTCTGAATAATCGGCACCTTTTTTTTCTCCCACCCTATATTTGATTAATTTCAACGAAAATACTGGCAAATTTTGAATTTACACCATTTTATCTATCTATCTATCTATCTATCTGTATTTTTTGTTTTTTAGATGCCAGGAGAAGAGTCACAGCCACGTACATTGTAAGTACCTCGCAGTTTCTTTCGTCTATACATTTTTATTTTTTCATGAAATCTTAAACAATTATAAAATTGAAAAATAAATACTCAGTATTTTTTTAATTCGATCACCCAAATGAATTTACGATACAGTTTCTAGTATTCAAGTTATATGTTGGAATGTTTAAGTGCTTTTTTTATGAAATTTTTTTTAAAAAGCTGAATCAAGTTTTTTTTTTTTTTGGCCTTTTGGAAAAATATAACTCATTATGTTGACGTTAGTTTGGGGTAGTAAGTGCGTCGTGGCAGCTTTTGTTGGTAATTTTTTTTATTTTTGAATGTATGGACCAACCATTGAGCAAATAATGTGTTGGCCTGGCCTTTATCATTGTTTATTGTTCCTCTGGCTTCACCTGCAAAATTAATTGTTTTGTCTGTCATATCAATGTTATCTTTAATTTCCTGTCCTCCTATTACTTCTCCTTGTAGGTACGTCGGCAATTTAGACCAAAGCGTCAACGAATCCCTTATTTTAGCCTTATTCACTCAAATTGGACCATGTAAGAGCTGTAAGATTATCCACGAGGTAAGCAATGTTTTTTTTACTTTGCGTCATTTAATCAGAATTGTTGTAAATAGAAAACTAAAATAGTATAAGTCCTATTTGAATTTTTCAATGAATTTTTTTAATTTATGAAATATTGTATCTATTTTATTTGCATTATTTCAACTGTATATTTGAAAAATATTCAAAATGTGTTTAAAAAATTCTGAAATCTTGTCAATCCTTGACCTTAATTACACTTTTAGTTTGCAAATCTGATTAAGTCAACTTAATGATAAATAATTTTAGTTTTGACACCTGAAAATCATTTAGAATATAAAAGTTGTTGCTTTTGTGCCATCAAACCCCAACCAAACTAATTAAGATCAGAAAAACTTTGAACAAATTGGTTGTAATTAAACAATTTTATGCTTTTCCAGTTTAATTTTGTACAATTACAGTATTTCTTTTGCACATTTTACTATGTTTTCATAGAAGGAATTTTAAATGCATTTAAATAGTTCTAAGACTTTTAAAAACTGAAGTTATTTCAAATTTCAGGACATACAAATATTTATGTATCAATTTTATGAGCGGACTGTTGTCTTCATCTTTTTTGTTATTACACCACATTTCGGCCAACTTATATTCATCAGGTGGCTGAAACATGGTGTAATTACAACTAAAGATGTGGACAACAGCCTGCTAATAAAATCGATACATAGATTATGAAGCCTCATCTCAAAGAATTCCAAATAAATATAAATATTTCCCAAAAAAAAATTGAATATTGGTCTGAAATGTCTGATTTTATTTAACATTAATAAACAATTCGTTAAGTTTATTATTAGAAAATTCTTAAATTTAAAATAGTTTTTTTTTTTTTTTTTTTTTAATGAATGATTTTATGAATAAATCAATAGACATAATGGATAAGTTTTATTTTTATCAAAGATAGTTGTAATAGGGTTGTATGCTTCTTTATATCTATGGTTTTTAGGTCAATGTTTATATGAACACGTTCCTATAATTCGGATGTTTTTTTTATTGTTTTATTATTTTAAGTAATAAAAATCAATCATTTGTGTCCCCTGTTTACTAAGTTTGCTTTTATCCGTATCAAATGAATTCATTAAATATTATCTTCTAAAAAAACACAAATTTTATAACCATGTAAGTTATTTGATTTACACTAATCCAAATATATACTTTTAAAAAATAACTAAAATAAAAAAATAAATAGAAAAATATTAGTTTTAATTCATTTGAATTTTCAACTACATATCTTGTTTTTGTTGTAATAGTCATTAAAACCACATATATCCAATTTCCAAAACGACGCCACTGAAGTTTCATTCAGAATATTTCTACATAGAGGTAGGTACTGGTTTACTGTGGTGCAAATGAAATATATTGGACCATTGGACATTGTGAAAATTTGCACAAGGAAATAAGATTTTGTTTTTAGGAAAAAGATCATTTTCATTACCATCAACAGACAGCTGATTTTTGGTTGACATTGTTTTACTTGGTTGTTGCTTCCTTTTTGTTACATTATCAGTAAGCTTTGCTGTCTCTCTCTCTCTTTGGCTACAGTAGGTGCTGAATATTGTGGCTTACTGCAATTGTTTTGTTGAGTGTGTCTTTCTGTTCAGCCAGTCTCTTTTTTTGTAGGGTGAGAGAAAATGTCTTGACAGTCTCCCAGGTCATGTTTTCTTGGGCTCTCTCTCTCCTGACTGTTCTATATGTTTCTATATCTGTTTGCAGACATCGAGAGAGAAGGTTATCAAAAATTCTTAAGATTGATTGACTAAACTCTTAAGATTGATTGATTAAATCCTTTAAAACATTTTTTCTTAAAATCACACTTGTTTAATAAATTCATGTTTCAAAACTTCCTCAAAACCTATTCGTAAAAGTCCACATCATGTTTTTAGGTTATCGAACATTCTTAGGTCCCCCAAAAATACTATATGAAAACGAACAACCCCCCCAAAAAAAACAGAAACAAATAAATACAACAATTTTCAGCATTAAATGACCTAATGAAGCTTAATATACTGGTTAAATAGATCAACCAACCAAACCCACCATTAGGATTTAGAAAAGTTGACATTTAATGCTGGAGACCATCACATATCTTGCATTACTTACAATAAAAGTTATATAATAAACAATATATAATAAATTTTTTAAATGGATAAAACTGGAACTATTATAAAGTATTTGTTTAAGGCTTTAATTCATTATATTATATATAATAATTAATGGTGAGGACCATCAAACATCTTGCATTATATTACACTATGTAATGTTAAAAAACTAAAGGAAAAGTATCTTTAAGTATTTGGTTGGCGATTCCTTTCTAGGAAAAAGTATCCTCATGATTGCTGTTCATATTTAAGGTTAAGACAATAACATCTAACCTCATTTGTACCATGTAGATTACTAGAAACTTGTTACAATATGCAAATGAAACCATTTTTCATGCAATCTATGAAACTTTAATGCATGATGTATTTAGGATTTAGATTGTTATAAATCTCAGCCACAACTATACCTCAGTGAATGTGAATTCAGATTAAGTAATCATTTGTGTAAATAATTGCAAACAGTCATAAAATTTCTTACAGGTGTTAGATTTTCTTCAACTTAAAACTTTTCACAAAATTGTATATGGATAACAATATTTTGTGTTGTAAATATTTTCTTTGTGAAAATTTTTTTTTCATTAGTGACAATTTTAAATCAGAAATTAAAGCTTTATGAAGAATACATTTTTGTATGTTATTTTATCAGCCTGATAATTCTATAATTGTTTTTTTTTATTTAGAAAAGTAGACTAACAATCTTATATTAAGACACTCAGTGAATGAAATGATGAAAGTTCTTATATTTTGGTTAAATATTTTATCTAAATTTAAGATATAGTATTTTTACACCTCATCCTTTCCACATTATGCTTGTAAGATAAAATAAAAAAAATGAATTTTAATTTTTCATGAGACAATTCATTGAAGGAAGAAAAATCTTTAATTTAAGAAAATCCATATTTATATCATATTCTGAAATTTAAATTGTATAGATATTTTTTGTTTTCTATCTTAGCTTTTAGAATTAGTTTATAAAAGATATGCAACTTTTGGATATTAAGATTATAGAAAATATATTTTAATGCATTTATTATGCTTAATGACCTGAAAGGTATAAAAATCCATGCCTGAAAAAATTTGAAGACTATAGCCAGTTGTTACTTTACAATGTCTTAAAATTACACCCAACTTTCTCTTGAAGATAAGCCAGTCAGATTAGGCAGTGTGTTAAAGATGGTATTGTGGAATTTTCATTTGATATAAATTTCAACTAGAATTTTAAAAATTATAGAATTATTTTGTTTAGTTTTTAATCGAAGTGTTTACAAAATAGTTGTGTCGTACAAGTAGCCATCAATAACGTAATGAAATGCATTCATTTTAAACTTTAACAATTTTTCAATTTTCTTGAATTTAAAAATTTATCAATTTTTCTATTGATCCAACTTTTAAGATATTTTCAGATTTAATTTGAAATTTTATGCTCTTTCAAATAAACCAAAAATTATTTATTAGATCGTTTTTTCTGAAGTTTACACCCCTATCAAAAAGTCTATAAAATTACAAAATAATTATGTGAAAACTTGAAATATATCACATATTAAAGATGAAAGAATGAAATATATTTTTAAAACTTTTTTACCTAACCATATGCAAGTTATCCATGAATTTTAAAATTCAAAACCTTTATTTAAAAAAAACATTTTTTCGTTTATTTAAAAAGAATTTGAAGATCTATGTGATGCTTTTTTGAATGATTTAATTAGAAAAATTTTTTTTTTCTTGTAACAGAAAATAACTATTAAAAAATAAAAACGCATGTAACTCTTTAAAAAAAAAAGCAAAATAAATTTGGAAAATTCACTACCAGTCTTGTCTAAATATAAAAAGATATATAAATAATGCCATTTAAAACTATTGTTTATTTTGCTGGTGGTCATTCAACACTGAAAAGAATGAAGTTAATGTTTTGTTTTGTCTCTAAGATATCATTCAACACAAGTCTCTGGGTATTTCCACCCCAGCCTCAACACACCTTTTTGACTGTTCATTTAGCCTGTTATCACTGTGACTGATTCACTTAAACTCAATCAATTCATTCCTATTTTTAATAAAATTTTTATCCTTCCTTAGAAAAAACAAGTTTAATTGCTGATTGTTACTTGTTGCACATAAACATTCATTTATTTTATAAAAATTGAATAAAATGTGTTTATATTTAAACAAAAAATGTTATTAGAATAAATGTTTTTATATATTTAGATAGTTACACTTAACCACTTAAATTATTACGATTGAAATTTCCTTGGTCTAATGTGTAGATTTTACTTCTTTGAAATTAACTATCTGTTACCATAGTTTTTAAAAGAACAGCTTATATTACTGCCTAGTTTTTAGTTTCATTTTTAATCCAAAAGATAGTCATTTTTTTTTTTTTAATGGTCTGTTAAAATTTGATTTAAGATTTTGTGTTAGATGGAATATAATTACTGACAAATTCTTAAACGAAGGATGGAAGTATACATTGCTTATTCTTATAGTTAAGTAATTTTTAAAATTTATACAGATTTTTTAATTTGAACGTTAGTTAAAATTCGTTTAATTTTTATGTTTTTTTTTTTAAAAACTCATTAAAAAAGTGATTGCATATTTTTCTATTAAACCTTCTAAAATTTGGTCTTTGTTTGCTTTATTGAAAAAAAAAAATTGGCCTGAAATCCATTTTTCACATGGAACTTTAAAAGATTCAGTGTAATTAAAAAAAATTTACTGATTTTTAATGGTGAATTTACTGCACACTCCTACTTCTGTGGTAAGATTTTTATGGCAGAATAATAATTTTAATTTCAATTGTAATAACCTGATCAAAGTTACATAATTTAAAATAATTTTTTATATTATGATTTTAGAACAAAGTTTATGGAAAATTATAATTTTTAACTCTTTTAAAAAATGAGTATAAGTTTTCTTATTTGTATTTTCTATTGTATGAAATAATTCTTTTTTTTAATGAATTTATTTAATGAAATATGGAAATTATCCTCACCATCAGAAGTTATGATTTTTACTAAAATTAGTAACGTCCAATTTCTATCCTTTGACATTATTTGAATATATAATTGTTTAAAAATTCTATATCAATGTTGAAGACCTTATTGTATTCATTGAATAAATATTCAGAGAATTCTTTGATATAGGGCAAAATTAGCATTTTGTAAAAAATTAATTTTATATTGAAATGTTGAACATTTTCCAAATCAGCTTTTGTTGGTAACTATAATTAATGTAAACTAATAACCCAACTGCTGTTAATTTTGTTATATTTCCATGATGATTGGCTACATATTTAACATAGACTATCAACTATTAAAACAATTATTGCTATACAGTAACAGAATATATTCTATTCCCAATTGTTTTTTGCTTTAATTTCGGAAAACACTTAAAAATACAAAAATGATTTACACACTTAACATGTTACTATTAAAAAAATGTTTCAGATCAATTGTTTTATTAGAGGAATACTAATTAAGGTTAATGTTATCTTCATCAAGCATTTCTAAACTTTTTAAATAAATGACCAAATAGATAGATCCTTAAGCTCATTATTCACAATGAGATTATATGGATATTCATGACATTAAATTTGAGGATAAAATGCAGAATCCAGTGATTATAGAAGTAACATATTTGTCTATTGAATATGATACCCTATCTTAGTATTGATATATATATATATATCAGACAATTTTAAGGATCACACGCCTACTTTATTCCATAATTCCTACAGTTCATAGAATTGTTCCAACATTATAAATCCTGCTTTTGTAGTTAATAAATTGAATTTTTAATCAAAAAATTTGTATGACTTTTGAAATTCTTTTCAAACATTGTTGTTCAGACATTTTTAATAGAAAATATTTGACTATTTCAAATTTCTAAATATTGTTTACTTAAATATTAATTATTGACTTGAAATGTCCTTAGCTTAGTGAACAAAACCATGAACATTTCAAATGTTATTGATACTTTTGCATCTAATGTCCTTTTTGGATTACTAAATTTCAAAACCAATAGCTGTTGTATTTACATTTTAAATAGATACAATATAGATGGCATTTTATTAACATTTTCATAGTTTTGATATCATATTTATAATTTTTGTTATAGAAAAGTAATAACACAAATTAATGAAAGCTGATATAAAATAAATAGAATAGTTTAAAACCTCTAGTATAAATATTTTTTTTCATTTACCTTTGTTTTTCAAAAGAATTTCCCCAACTATTATTTTCAACCTTATTTTAAGATACTTGCCATAAGAACTTCTATTAAACGAACCTGAAAGTGGTCATTATTATTTCATTTCTGTTTTATAAATGCTAAGTTAGTGTTAAATGAAAAAATAATTTTAGAAACAATTTATCAATCTTTTATTTTGATAACTTTGATTTTTCAATTATTAAAACATGCCCCAAAATAGATTAAGGATTGATAATGATACCTTTCACTGTCAAAACCTAGACATTATTTTAGGTATCTATTCATAATTTTTCTTTTTTCTTTCATATATATTCTGATTGATAAAATACACAACTGATTTTGCTTGAAAATTTAAATTTCATATATCATAATATATAATTTCAATACAAATATTCCTTTTGTATTTACACAAAGTAGATAGATCTAAACAAATTTTTCTTTAGATTAGAATATCTTGTTTGTCCAATTTAAATAAAGTAATATAAAATATTTTGTTAATTTATTCTATAACAAAAAAAAATTTCTATTTCGTAATATTAGGTCAGTATGAAGTTTCAAACAATTACTATGAATTTGTATCCTGTAAAATTGTAGCAGTAAAACATTTCCTTTAGTCTGAAGATAAGTTTGAATTATTTTATTTAAACTTGGTGGCATATTAAATTAAGATTTATTTTTGTCCCTTTAAATTTTTATTTGATATTTCAAATCTGGTATTGTATTCTGAATAATTATTTTTTTTGAAAAAAAGATTTATCATTTTTGTTGGAATTAATAAAATTTTAAATTCTTATGATTCCTTGAAATATGAGACTCCTTAACATTTTACTAATTGCTTGAATATTGTATCTCTCTCTCTCACATATACACACATGCACACAGACTAATTCTATAATTAAAGAAGTCCTAAATTTCAAGTAAAACACTTTTTTAAAAAAAAGTTCTAGTCTGAAATAGAAACTATTAACATATTTATTAAATTTTCGTAAAGTATGAGGATATTTTCCTTGATGCTACGGTTCCCTGGGACCATCTTTTACTTAATGATACTGGAACTTTTTTTTCTTTGTATATTATTTTTACTGAATTGAAATTATTTTCTTGATTAAAAATTTCTAAGTAGGATCCGTTTAAATATCGGGTCATTCCATGTCAACTCACCAGGCCATTACACCCACCGACACCGAATTACATGAAATTTGGCACAAATGTTCCTCTTGATGAGTTAGGAAGATTTGCCAAATTATTTGGTCCTAAACCTTACCGTTTGGATTTTAGGGGGGTGTAAAGTTAGCAAATTTTGCTCCTAAATTTAGGCCGCAAAACGTCCCGAAATTTCAGTGTTTTTTAAAATTAAAAAAAAAATACTTCCACATATTCAATATTTCTGAAATTTGGTAGGAAGGGTATTTAGGGACTGTAGAATCCGAATATTTTATTATTTTAACCCCATCCCCGGAAAAAAATAAAATTTTGCTCCCCCAAAAGCCTGCCCCCCAAATTATCAATTTTTTTACCTATGTAGCTTACGGTCTAAAAAAAAGAAAGTGTGTCCCCTTCAATTTTCTTTAAAATTTTTTTATAGCATCTTCTATGATTGCTTAAGTTCTGAAAAAAATTTGGTGGGGGTTTTTTTCCTCGTTTAGAAGATATGGGCCTGCCAATTTTTTTTTTGTTTTTTTTCCGCATTTGCGTGCAGTAATTCAGTGTAAAGATTGATTAAGACAATCATCCTAATGATTCCAAACTCCTCAAATGTTCATATTGTGCTAAGTAATTTCTTAAACTA
>JAYKTE010600405.1:0-18190 GCA_036873565.1 Xipholeptos notoides | reverse complement strand
ATTCTTATATGGTACTATCACCTACTATTAGGACAATTATTTCAATTATATAATTTTTACAAATTTTTGATTATGGACAATGTACATATTTACATAGTCAGATAATATCTCTTGCTGTAATGCTTAATTATATTATTTGGGAGAAAATTGTTTTCCCTTCTATGTGAGGATTTTGTGGGCATGGGTGTAAAAGTATTTATAATATTGTTTGTAAGGATTCAACCATTATGTTCCGTGCATCTAATCATTCTTATATGATTAGTTTAATTAATTACACATTTTCTGAGGAAATCAAGTTACCATAGCATGAATATTGGCTGCTTAATCATTTGATCCAGGTTATTTCCTATAGATGATATAAAAAAGTGTTAGCTTTGAATAAAAAAAACCATATGTTGAGCTACAAATAGAATGTTCAGAATAAGAAAGATAATGCCTGTTTGCTGCTTGTAATGTAAGTATGAAAATAAACTCATTTCGGATAATAATATCACGCAACCAAATACACAAACTGTATATACCACAGAATTATGGCGATTCAATTCGAAGAATTATACTGAAAAGTGGTTCAACCAGAAAACTTTATTTTGAACAAATATCTATTTTAGTAAAAAATTGAAATCTAATGTTCTTGTACTTATATGATGTCAAATCAACTATTGTCAGAAGAATAGAATTAAATTTCTTAAGCATTTATTAAAACCTTTTTTCTAAAAATGTTTAATTACTTTCAAACAACCTTATTTATCATTATCAACATGTTTAATGAATTCTATATTGATAACAACTTGCTTATATATAAAGCCAGTAATAATACATACACATGTGTGTATATATTTACACA
Source organism: Xipholeptos notoides (assembly GCA_036873565.1). Taxonomy (NCBI): domain Eukaryota; kingdom Metazoa; phylum Mollusca; class Cephalopoda; family Idiosepiidae; genus Xipholeptos; species Xipholeptos notoides. The sequence continues at coordinate 17,346 of JAYKTE010600405.1, read as the reverse complement.
GAAAGTGGTTAACAAGACAGGACTCAATAAAGTCTATAAATTTCATTATTGATCAGAAAACACAACAGAAAATTTATAGACTCAATAAGTCTCAAATTTTTATGAAGATAGGGCCTGCTAGTACCTCATGTAAACCCTTATTCAAGCATCCATGTTATATTTGCTTTCTTCTGCAAAGAAGTGGCATTCACCCTAGGTATACACACACACACACATATTCATGAATGAGTTTGAGAGATGTTTACAAATAATGTCTGTTTTTAGCATAAAAAAATTAATTCCATGCTTAAATAAAAAAAGTAATATAAAGAAAATAAATCTAAGATTCTTAGGACACTGATTGAAATGAAAAACTTCTTTCTTAAAGTGACAAAGGAAAATATTTGAAAATAAAAGAGAAAATGCTATTAAGTCATCACTACAGATTTTGTTGCAGCTTTATTTTGGTATGAAGTTTTGCTAACTGTCTACTGCCCACCCTAAATAATCTGCTTTTCCAGTGATAAAAGGACAAATAATCATGCAATATAGCAAACTGCCATTTGGTTCTAAATGCCAAAAATAATTGGCAATAATTTTTTCCTTTTTTAAGGTCATACTTCTGGATTTGTGGCATGAATTTGGGTCCATTTTTTAATTTTTATTCTAGGATTTATAAGTAAAAGTAAAAAACAAAACAAAATCATAGTAATAATAATAATAGGTCATCTGGAAAGTTCATAGCATTTTTTTCTGTTTGGAAATATAATACATTCTGTTAAGAATACAGATTAGAAATTCATGAAACCAATGATTTATCAGCATATGAGACAGCTGTTCAAAAAGTTCTGAACATTCTTAAAAAGTAGAAGTGACAGATGTAATGCGTAATGTAGTCTGAAACAAAATATTTTGGCACATCTTGTTATTTGATATACATTTATATAAAAATCGACCTGTAATTCAATCAATGATTGATTGCTACTTTATTTTGCTTTTGCTAGCAGAAGTAATTTTCTAATTAATCATAGTAAAATTTTTAAACCCTTTTTAATTAGTATCTTAAAATTGATTCTTCAATAAAAGAATATTCAAGCTGTTATAGTAGAAGATAAGAAACTTGAAATTTCAATGAAAAGTGATACTTATTAAAATTGCTGAAAAAACATTATTTAAGATTAATCCTAAAATTATAAAAATAATAATGTAAATAAAAATGTAAAAAAATACTGAAATGTAATTATTTAAAATATATTATTTTTAATACGCAAGCCAAAAGAGTCAAGTCTTTTCTTACCAGTGAATTTATCCTTATATTTTACTAAAGATTCAGAGGTGAAAATTCCGAATAAGTTTTATTCTAATTTCAGATCAAATTGTCAGTCAGAACACAAAAATCCATTTGTGTGTTTTTCTTGAAGGATAAAGACCAAAATTAATAATGCTTAAAACATCCAAATGACCACCAATGTATCTAAATACAAGGTTCATTCCAAAAGTGATGTCAACTATTTTTAAAGTTATTTTTCAAAAGTTGAAGAGATGCAAAAACTAGTATGGCCCCATTTAAATGGGCAACCTCTTGTGCTCTATTTTTCTACCATTCTCAATGCACTTTCGCCATAGATAAACGAGGTAGTTCATTTTTAGGTCCAGACCCATTCTGAAACCCATTTCCTAACTGTACTGACATCATATGCATCAACTCCTTAAACATACAGCAGATGCCAGTGAATATTGACTGGTTCAATTTTTTCTGTATGGAGAAATTCAATCACACATTTCTGCTTCTGATGCACGTCCATACCAGGGGTTGCTTTCTTAGAGTCTCAAACCATCAATATACACAGCAGATAGAAAAAAACTTTCAGGTGATGAAGGCAGAAGTTCAGTTATCATAACAATGTAAATCACCTCTGATCCATACGAACAGAATAAAAGAATAGGAGGCATTACTTTTGGAACAAACCTCGTAGTTCATATACATTCTTGAATCATTGTTAATTGATATAAAAATACTTGCTATGCTAACTGCTTGTACAACACATTTTAAAAAGATTTAGCAATTTCTTCAGCTGTCAAAACATTCATAAAATTCTGTATTCAATTTTTTTCCTTTTAATAGTAATTTTCTACATTCTCTATCAATGTCAATTGTAGCTTGTCAAATAATTTTAATTTTTTTCCACAATTCATTGTAAAGTAAATTATTCAGCTTTTTTTTTATTTGTGTGTGTGAATACAGATAACAATTTGTATGTAATTGTTACATAAAAAATGTAACTTAAAGTTATGAAATTTTAGAGAATATTTGCCTACTTGAATATGAAACATTATAAAAATAATTCAAATATTTTATTAGATTTATTGCTTTTGATGAACTCAATTAGAAAAGGAAAATGTGAGAATTTTACTTGCAGTGATCTATGTTAAAGTTTTAAAGGTTGAAAAGATTTTTAAAAAGAATAAAGCAATCTTTAAAATCCAATTGCAAAAATGGTTGAGTCATTGAAATTATTTTACTAAATAGCAAACATTTAAATGGAAAAAGTGTTATTAAAATAATTTATCAATTATACTTAAATAGAAATGTTCAACTTTGATGTAGATTCAAAATACAAAAGATCCATGCAAATCATATATTTTGAAACCATATATAGATAAATATTTTATTTAAAAACTATATATAGGTCTATACAACCATTTATATATGTATGCAAATCATATATTTAGAAAGCATAAATAAGTTAATGTTTTATTTAGAAAGCATATATAAAGATAAATATCAATCTATATCAAAACTTTGGGGCTACAAGAAATCTTGATGCCTACCAAGGTGCACATCCTTCTCTTTGTTTGCAAAATGTGACCACTTAGAGCGGTTGAAGCTTGAAGTCTTCCTCAATGATTGCTTTCACTGGCTTTTACAATGTCGCTGCATTGATTGAGTCCCAACTTCAATTCTATGACACCACCTGAATCTCTGACCTCTGCCACCTGTCCTTCTTTTTGCCTGTATTTGTTCCGTTTCACAGATAAGCCTTCGGAGGCAGAGCTCATGTGCTATATCCTTCACGTCTTTAGTCTACCTTACTGGGTTTTGGTGGGCAGCTGAAAATGTGGGCAATGACAATCAAGCACGACCTAGCCGCACTATCAGACCAACCAGTAATTGACTTTTGACAATGGAACCATAATTAGCATGCCATTTCATGTAACCCTGCTCAGGATTGGAGAGTTTTGTTTGCAATGATCAGAAATGTGGTTCAAACTTAGGATGAAGCCAGCTCAACCCAACTTGGGTGATTGCCAATACAAATATAGGTATATCTAAACAAGATTTCTATTCTAATTGAGATATTTTACACCCACAATTATAAACAGACTTTTCTCCATACACTCTCCTGCTTTATTTAAAACTACAATTTGATTGGTTTATGTATTGTATCACTTTTGTCATATTCTACCAATAGATTTATAATTTGGACTACCTTGTCTCATATGGAAATCTAAAACATTATTTCCTTGCCATTATTTACTTAGTTTCAAAAGAGAAAGTATAAATTAAGAAAGTTGTAGAAATTTAGAAATTTTTGACTAAAAAATAAAAAGTCAATTTTTGAAAGAACTATGTAAGTACATTCAGCTGTTGGTCTGGTGCTAGACAATATACAGACATAGTATGTTTTGTTACCAAGGTCAGATTTGATAAAAGATTTGATAAAAGAATAAGTTGAAAATTACTCAAATAAGCAAATTCCTCAAATAGGACATGGAGACAGAAGGAAAACTCAGAGCAGGTGTTTTTTTTTTTTTGCTGACATAATAAAGAGAGATAAAGTAATCATCTTTACAAGAAACATACGAGACATAGACAAATGGAAGGCAGGGGAAATTTCCAATCTCGGCCATTTATCAATAATTGTATCTTCTAATAATTGAATTTAATATTTGAATTTTTAGAGTGTTCAGACATTGAAAGACAGGATGATGGCACTAGAAAAAACTAAAAACTTTGATAAAAATGAAAATATCTATAACTTGCAAATATACCCATGCTTTGTGTGGGCAAGAGAAGTTAAGAGATACATGTCAATAAACTTTGCCCAATTTTAAAAAGATTGGTTGAGGTGATTGGGATAGAGAATATGACCTTATCCTTTGACCCTGTAAAATGCTGGGTACCATCCCTAAGTAGGGGACTATCACTATGCCAGGTTTGGTCACGATCGGTCCAGTGGTTTGGGCTGCATGAGAGTTGTACACACATGCTACTACTTTATATGTCTTTTGAATTCTTTGTGGTTAATTATATAATATCCCAGAAATGGGTTCATTTTCCATGGATATCGAAAAGTGTTTTAGATAACTGGTATTCATTTGTAGACTTGCTTCTAGTTCCAAACGTTTGTTGTTGTTTTTTGTTTTACGGCATATCAATTTTTTCAATCAGGGAACAATCATTTTTTCTTTTGTAAACAGCTAGTTTAAAAAACCCCAGTTGCATTATTTAATTCATAGCTGGAGGGAATATAAGGATTCATAACTTTCCCAAAAGAATTAGCCAAAATATGAACATAAGCAGAACGAGTTACATATTTTGCCACAGGACAGCTTGTTGATGTGTGGTGAAATCAATCTGAAAAACTATCGAGAAAAAAAAGAAAGGGGAGAGGATATATATAATATAATATACATCCGCTAGCTTTAGATTATAGTTTATTAAAGTTGAATATAGAAAATATTAAAATCCCATTACAATACCTCTGGGAGAGTGCTGTATATATTGGCAGGTTTTTGTTTATTTATGTTTAAAAATGTAGATAATAACTAAATTTTTGATATTTTCATAATATTCTATTTTGCAAAACGTTTTAGTCTAAATTGTTACATATATTACTGGAATAAAAAGAAAAATGGTAGGCTATATTTTGCTAATACATTTCTATATGTGATAGCTAACCTATATAGCTTTGTATATTTTGAACCTGAATGATTCTGATGGTTTTATCAGTAGCAGAGGAGCAATTTATTTTTTGTATGCTTTCTGTGAAATCAAATAGTGGAAGTAAATCCTTTTTTTACCTGTCATAGTTTATTTCTCATAAAGTTATTTTAAGATTAATGCCGCCAACAGAAATAATCTATCGTCCTATTGAATTTTCATTGGAAGATTACGACTTCATAGCGTAACTTTGTAAAAGTCATTTTCAAGAAAAAGCAGACATTTGTAAAGAATGAACAAATCTATTAAAGAAGGTATAAGATTCGATATTCCTGAGCAAAAATCGCCTCTGATCTACACAAGAGAGTTGAAATTTCATATATGGGGTATCAGACTTGGGGAATACTTTTTAATTGGTCTGGGGCTGGAAATTTAGCTGTTAAGGGTCAAAGTTTAAAGATTGTATAAACTACTCTGCTAATTTAGGGTTTAAAGACTTGAAATTGGATATATGAAGTATTCGGACCAGGGGAACAATTTTAAATCGATTTTTAGGCGCAAAAATAGCTGCAAAGGGAGAAAAATTTGGAATTACAAAGAATCAGATCACACCGAGCATAAAAGTAACATCTAAGCATTCCGACCACCGAAAGTGCATAGTACAATGCCAACCTACATCTAAAAATTACAATTTGAACTGACATTTATAAATGCGTTTTCCGCTTCGCGAACGTAATATATGGTAATGCTTTACTCTATAATAGGCTTCCTTAACTAACTTAGTAGTAAGCTTCCGGTGCCGAGCAAGGCCGGACAATATTTCTAGTAGAATTAAAAATATGAGAATCAAATGGAATAAAGAAAAATACGGGGATGAACATTTTTTTCATAAAACGTGATTTGACAAAGAGACTTTCATATATGACTATCAAAATCTAAATTATAAGGATCATTCGAAAAGTAATATTTTTCAAAGTTACTTTTTAAAAGTTGAAGAGCGGCAAAGTAGGGAGTGGTACCAATAAACAAGCGATCTTTTGTGCTCTAGAATTTGTTTTTCTACATAGTAACCACCATTCTCAATGCACGTTTTCCTATAATAATATTCCATCATGAAAGTTAGTTAAGTTTTGATATTTTCCAGGTCGGCTGGATTGTTACTGTTGATTCATTTCTGGAACAACGGTATATGAAAAAAAGACGTCAATTAAAATTCGCTTAAAATGTGCAGAAACTAATTCAAACTTTTGTATTTTATATTATGCCTAAGTTGTTTAAGATTATTTTAGCTAGAAACAGGAATATTTTAAAGAAGTTTTGCTTTTGAGAAATTGATTTTAACTCGGATATGAACAACACTTCTATGAATTGGCAAAATATCTTAACATGCTAAAAATCAGTCTTTGGCAAAATATCTTTATATGTTCTGAGATTGTCATAAGTGAAATATCTTCTCGGATCTAGTTCGCAAGATATTTTGACATAGTGGAAAATATTTGGCATAGGAAATTATATGTTTTAGCCAAATTCATCATTTGTGTTTTTATTTGTCACATTATGTTTTTCAAATGAATTTGAGAATATAACAATAGTTGTACAAACTGCTAAGAGTTTTATTCATGTAAGCTCTGATGGATTATGTTTCAGTTTTGTTTTATTTCTGTTCTGATCATTTATTTAGTTTTATTCACCTAATCTTGTTTTTTTTTTGTTTGTAACGACCTTGCAATACTGCAAATAGCAAAGTACTTATTGCTATTTAAATTTTCGGGTTGAAATTTAGCAATAACAACAATATGATGATGATAAAATTTATCTTTACATTTATGCGAAATTAGGATAAAACTTGAAATCTATTTTAACTATAAAATCCTGTTTTAAATGAAAGACTTCTTTAAGTTATTCGGATTTTTACTCTTACATACAGTGTTATTTTTACATTTGTTCGGTCTACGTGCCCTTTAGCCTGCGTTAGGTAATATGCAAGCTCGGAAGACTTCATGTTAAACTTGGGAGTCATCTTGTCTACCAAGATACATGTCGCAAAAAGTCGCTTATTTCTCTTACTTCAAACGTTGGCCTGTCAGTGTTAGTTGCAGCATCTTTTCAATTAAAAAGCTTTCCCAGGGTTTGAATACCATCAGTATCAAATTTCAAGTCTGTAGACCGAGAAATCGCAGAGTAGTTTGGTACAGACTACTAGACTCTCTCTCTCACACACATATTTTCCCTTTTATAGATATAAAGATTTTAATATTCACTAGCAGTTATACTCTTATCTATTGACTATTTCCGAAGAGAAAGCATCTTTCTTAAGTTTGAGGTCCCAAGCCAAGAAGATAAGGACTGCAGAGCTCTCGAAGGTAAGTAACACAGAGAGCTACAGTACACCTATAGAGATTTATGTAAATGTTTAAAAATTGCTAAAAAAAGGTTAAGTTCTCATGCGAATAATACTGATGATAGGATGTCTGAAAAGTATATTTTAACAGACACGGCCAGGTGTTTTCCTTCAAATTAATTCTGTGAATATCTTTTTCTTTCATACCAATAACAAAAGCAACGATAGATCTACAACGACTAAAACGTATTGACAGGATCGTCTGCATTCAATATACGCTATTTGTAGGCATGATTGTTTGTTCCATTGTGGGCTAAGTGAACGGAAAATAGAATTTCTTGGTTAGCAATTTTATTGATGAGCTTACCCAATACGAGCCTTTTTAATGGCTAAATGATGTTTCTATGTAGGCCTTTTTTTTTTTGCTTTATCCCGCCTTCTATTATTCATTATTTTCTCATTTAATTCGTTATCTTTTTTGTGAAATGTTTATTTCTAGTCTCTTAGTCTACGCAGGGATTAGTCAAAATCAGAATCCTATTTACAACAATTACTCCACAAATCTTTAGAATGGATTTAGGAGTTATGGAGTTTAATGGCTGAACATACCTATAGGTGTCCAATTAAACCTTTGAAAAAAAAGTGCTCAGGTACGGCTTAATACGATAATAAAAAGAACTGTTTGATAAAAATCAACTATTCAATACATTTAGTAATCAAACTAGAATTTAATTCTCTATATGATATATACTTAATTGAACCCCAAACCAAGACCAGTTTTACGTGCTCATCCCAGGGCTTTTTGTTGTTCTTTTACCTAGATTAGTTACTCTTATTGAGTTAACGAGCCTCAATTACCTGGGATTTTGGAATCCGGGTTATCTTTACACCTAGATTAGTTACTCCCCGAGTTAATGAGCCTCATCTGCCTGAAGCAGTTGAATGTTAATGTAATGGTTTTGAACTCATGTAATACAATTCCAGAGTCCAAGATTGGTCCAACTAACTGACCGAACGACTGTGTGAGTTACTGTGCTTCTCGATTAGAGTTACCCCCTAGGGTGAGGACTATGAGTTTCAGAATATTCTGAAATTGCGAAAACTCTATAACAATAGGAAGATCGAAGCTGGAGCGGGTGAGAAAAAGTCTTCCTACACAACAACAACAACAGCAGCATCAGCATTAAAAATTATCCTTGAGAAAGAGTTACCCACTTGGGTGAGGACCAGTTATCTTAGAGTTCCCTGAGATGGCGAAAAACTCTATCAACTCACGGATAATTGATTTGATCCCGGTATTGGCTGATTTGAACTTGCGTATTATGATTCAAAAGTATAAATGCTTATCTCCTCTCAAAGTGGAATTCTCTTTTTATCAATAAAATAATTAATATTTGTTTCTTGTTTTAAAAGATAAAATAGCTGTCTGCAAAATTTAACTACTCTTGATCACTTACAGTACTTATAGTATTTGGTAATGTTGCGTTGGTTAGCTAAATCACACTTAATATAGACAATGAAATAAATACTACTTATTACGATATTAAAATGTCTCGTTCTTTGTTTCCTAGAGTCCCAAATCAGCAATCCCCTATCAAAATACTGGTAAGATTAATCATGGCAGCTTAACTCCCATGATCAAATAGATGACTTACTCTCTATACAGCCTGAATCACTGTTGAATATAATTTGATTTAGGCTAGAGATGTTGATATAATTGTAAAAAGATCAATAAAACTTTGGATTCAGTTCAGTCTCATTGTCAGATTTGTGAGCTGAAGAGCCAACATTTAAACAATGTGCACCAGTCAAATTTTTTACTAGCAATATTAAAATATTTTTATTTGTTGGGTTATAGGTTATAGTTTAATGTTCCCGATTTTCGAAACACATTTGAAATGCTAACCATCTAACTGGTTTATCGTCAAGGTTTAAACGAAAACAAAATACCAAACTTATAAAATCAAGCCGATGAAGTCTCCTGGGGATAGTAGATTAACACTTTGGAATTGGTATACGCGAGATCAAATCCAAGGCATTCCTTTAAATTCATCTTCAAGTTAATACCCCTAAAAACTAATGAATCCCAATATTCCTTCCAGCTATAGATTAAATAGTGCAAAAATATTATTTAAACAATGTGTCAATGAAAGAAATTGTTTGTCAGCACTAAATGACTGAAAACGGCTGATAAATCATAAAACAGCTTTGGAACCTTCAGGTGGTAATCAGAACCGGTGAAATCTTCGATTTAGATATGATGCTTCCTCAGTTCGATAATCTATAGGTGTGAAAATTGCAATAATAAAGATTAGGACAACCATTCGAAAATTCGATACACATATTATCAAAGCTCATTGAATGAATTTAGGAAACAATCAATTAAAATATAGTATCTTTTCCTGAATTGTTTCAGAAATAAAATAATAAGAATTGCAGTTGAAGTCGAATGTTATATACAAGTAAAATAAATGAACTAAAGTTGATATTCAATAAACCAAACCAAACCAAACAAAGCAAAGCAAAATCATTCCAGTGGCCCAGACATCAAGTAAAACACATTTTTCTTATATCGATTAAATTTTGAATCAAACAATAGGCTAATTTTTAGGAAAACTTTAATCCCCTGCGCTTTACACATATTACAGTGTTTTTGATCACGATTAAATCGATTTTATCCAAACGTTTATTATTGCTGATTAGAGTCTTTGTTTAGAGGCAAAATGCAGGAAATGATAAGAATAAAAATGACGAAGCGAATTAGCAACATTACAAGAGTGATTTAGCTAAGAATGAAAATTAATTAATACTAGTTGGACCAGTAAAAACTTTCAAGGATAAGAAAAAGAGGATATAACTCCTTTGCTTCTCTGAAAAGTTTATGATGACTTATATTAGAATAAATATCTGAGAGCTTGTAAAAAAATTTTCTTTGTCCGAATTTTTTAGGAAAACATTTGAATAGAAAAAAAACATACCTTGTTTTAACTAACTTTACGGTTGCCAATGGTAACGGTTATTTATCCAATGAAAAAGTTGCTATGGTCGCCCTTGTTTTATTTAATTATAAGTAGGGATGTGACAATATTCTTGATTATTCAGACTTGATTATTTTGCGATTTTACCACTTCTTTTAATTCTGCAGTTATTAGTTATGATTACAGAATTAAACAAAATGGTTAAATCGCAAAATAGGCAAGTAACGAGTAGGGCTGTGACAACAATATTCTATAATAAAAGCATTTTGTCATTGCCCTAATTAAACGTTGTGAAGACCGCAATAACATGGATGAGGACAGCAGTCCGAAAAATACTAATTATACGTTACAGAAAATCTAAGGAGACGATCTTTGACAATTGGAATATTTGATTTTCATTCACAGGAGTTTGATAATGTTCATAGCTACAGAACGTATTAATATAAATAAATGTAACGCGGATATAAAGAGTTTTCGGCATGAAAGAATTCTCTTATATCTGGGTTTCTCTTATATCCGTTTCTATTTTGTATATAAATTAGGAACGGGTTCAAATTTGGAACGAGAGAAAATCTCTCTTATATTCGAGTTTCTCTTATAACAGGGTCTCTTCTACCCAAGTTACATTGTATATCCTAAGCATAAAAAGGATGAAAACTATGCAAAAGACGGTTCAAAATAACCAGATGATTTCGGATTTAAACAAAAAATACCACTATAATAATCATTAAGACACTTAAGTGTTTGGGATAATTTTCTACTGGTTTACTTTGAATCTGCCTAAATAGCATAAAAATAGTCAACACATTCAACACAACTCGGGCCTCGATAGTTTCATGCCTTGTTTCGTGTTTGACTACGGAGATATTGTTTATTGAAATTACAAGTGTTTCATCAATTGTCCATACACAAATCTTTTTACACATAAATCATTTTTTGCAAAGGGTATTTCTACTAAATCAGTGTTTTTCTTTTTAATTATGATTCCTCAACTATTTTTAAAGTAATGTATTGTTGGATATTATTACAAAAAGGATTAGGAAGCCTCTATGTTGTAAAAAATCATTTTCTAACATAAGCAAAGTTGGACTTTGTCAATTAGCTAAAGCATCCTTAAACTGACTAATCAGCTGAAAGTGCACATAAGGTTGTGTCAGAGACCCGCAATGCTGCACGGTCAGCAGGCTGTTTCCATAAATATTCAGCTCAAATCAGGTGCTAAATTAGCATTTCACTGATATATGGGTTATTCAGGCCCTTTGGTTTTGAGATGGAAAAAAGGAGTCAAACTTTAAAAATGGATCGTTGCAGGCCCGTAGCGTCCGCTGTGTGGAGGATACATTGATAATTGGGGAGTCAATATAACCGCAGTTTATTAAACAATTTTCGGCTTTCAAAAAAGTACAGCAGTTTTCTAATAAATGAAAGAATCTTGGAATTACAAAAAACACAGATCAAAGTGAGCACAAAAAGGGCATCGAATCAAAGGTCGAGTAATACTCAGTGGTGTAGCAACTGCTTTTGCCGCCCGAGACGGTCGTAACTTTTTAATTTATTTTCATGAAACTACAATCAGGGATCTAATTTGAAACTGCCGCTATTAGTCCTAGACTTTCATGTTATTACAGAACTCGTACAGTCATTGTCAAAGAAAACCAAAGATTTTTCAAAGGAAGAACGTAAAATACCGACACTGGCACATGCAGCTCTGGGTGGACCACTCCTACCACCCCCTTTGCTATACCACTAGTAATACTTCTTGTATAGGTATAGAAAAAGAAGAACTTGCTAACACAAGCAGAGAGTCGAACGAATCCGGTTTCTTTTGAAGGCACCGAGAACTGTAATATGTCTACTTACGTAGATAGATATTTAAAACATAAAATTTGTGTCTCTGATAAGATTGTTAAACTCACTGGATAACCACAAAACGCAAAAAAAAGAACTGGATGATAACTTTTGCTGTATTTGCAAGAACTAAAAGAATAGAAGGGAGAATGATCAACTGAGGTGAAAACGAGACAGTAGTTTCATTTCTTGCTACAGTTGGTTCGAAAGCAGTGAAGAAAACTTCTGAGAAAATTAGATGGAATCACATTTGAAGAAATAATTAAATTTGTAAAAACAAAAAAAAACACTTACATAAGCGCGAAGAAGATTTTAGCGACAAAAACAAACCCCGAAGAGTTTATTATACAATACTTACATAAATTGAAAGATCAAGCCATATAGAGTTAATTTTTTAAATTGGGAGCTCAATATATGTTTTGAAAGGATCATTAATTCTTCGAAGAATAATTGAAAGTTTTCAAAAACAAACTCACAGACGAAAAATATTTCCCATTTTTTGACTGAATACATTTCATTAATAATTATTGAATAAAATTAATGATCTTGCAGATATTACCTGTTTTTTTTTTCATTCTATGATTATTTTAAGGTGTTAGGTTGGAAAGAAAGTAATGATTTTCGTTGTTAGTTTTTAGTTTGGTCACATTGCAACTTCATAAAACTCATACAATTAGCTTTTTCTAGTTAAATTGGTACCATAACACTCACTAAATTCCAGTAGTAATTAGTAATGCTTAATTAATATTTGAGTGACTTAACCCTTAAGAAATGGATATCAATCAAGACAATTTGAGACATTGAATGTTTTATGAATATCAAAAAGGTACTTTAGCTGTTGAAACTACACGAAATATTCGAACTGTTAATAGGAAGAATGTGTTGAATGACCCCAAATGCCAACGATGTTTTGCAAAGTTTTTATTGGGAAATGCTAACTTTAACGAGAAGCCACACTTGGAAAGACCAAAATCAATTGACCCAGAAACCATTAAAAATCTTACTGAGACTGATCAAAAGTTCACCAGCAGAAAAGTAGCTCAAACATTCAATACAACTCATTCCTCCATAATTTCATGCCTTGTTTCATGTTAGAGAATTATTGTTTCAGAGAAAAAAGTAATTTTTTTTTTTCGATCTTATAATTACAATTATGTTATATTCAACCAAATCATGCGTTGGTCGGAACAGAATGAGACCATTTAGTCGAAGACGTATCTATTCATAAATTTACGTCCTGTCTGTCTGCGAGACAATGTTTCTATCCTCTCTTAGGCAATAATCAATCTTGGTAAGTGAATACCAAATTAGAGCACATAACATGTGATTGATTCAGAATTATTTCTTTTCGGTTTTTGCTTTGGAAATGCTTTTATAAACTTGCGATTTAACTTTACTTCCTAAAGGTTTTGAAATCACGGAAACTGCCGAAACTTCAAGGTTAAGAAGACTAATAATCATTGTTTAAATAGAATGAATAATATCTTTTGCGAATAAAATTTTAGATGGCTTATCACATTAAACCTTGTGGGTGTTATGGTTTTAAACTGTTATAAATCAAATTTACTGAAAACGCTTCATCGTAAAAAAAAAAAGGTAATTTTTAATGTTTTGTTTACAGTTTCAGACGTATTTTCAATTTATTTTCATGAATTTCCGTTAGTTAAGACTTCTTAAATCTTTATTTCAAGGACGTGCGACAAATTGCTCAATCCCTTATCCTTTTTCACATAAAAAGGTTAATTACATAGATAGCTTGTAATAAGGTTGTAAAATATGTCAGCTGTTTTTTTAAGAAAATAACTATTTCAATAGAGTTTAAGTAAGGTATAGAATAGAAAGAAAATTGAAATTCAGTACGTTTCATAGTGACGGTCAGATTTACAAATAGGTCTAAAAACGTCGAGGCACGTTGGCTTTGTAAGAATTCTTTCCATCAGAATATTCGATCAGTCGAAGAGAAAAAGAAATTCCATTGGTTATCAACAACTTGAAGATATTTGAAACAAGTTGGCTACGTCTACTTGACATTTATTACTCTCGCATAGGCCAGAAATGTCAAAGGAAGCCTTAGAGTACACGCTCCAGCTCTTTTCGGATTATTCAATATCCCAAAATGCAATCCTTTTACCTTTCAATGTACGTAATTACCATTGAAAGCCCGTAGTACAAAGCCCAGACTTTGGAATCGTAAAACACGAGTTCAAATCTCAGTGGTTCTGTTTCCTTTACATTCGGCTTTATTGTTGTGAGAACTCACCCAATCACAAATACGAACTCTTCCAAAGTGTAAATATATGAAAAGATACCACTTTAAGTCTTAGCCGTAGTAAAATATATTGGCATAAAGTACTACCACTCTCCCTTTCTTTCTGTATTCTGCCTATTCTCTTAATACAAGACATACTTAACCAATATCTGTGTCCTCCTCCTCCTTCGGGATCCTCTCGGATCACAACAATTATACGGTTGGAGAAGTTGTGAATTCCCTCATTACCTCTAGCTATGGATTAAATAGTGCAGCTCATCTGCACATGATAACATGAGTTGCAAAATTTAATCCGTATGTCCATTGCATCACGGGTTTCATCCATTCTTCAGTCTCTCCGTGGTTTGAAGTAACTGATTAAATTTGAATTTGAATGTTTCCTGTTTCCCGTCATGTTCCTTACGAACATCAATTATCTTCTAAGGTTAAGGAATATAAATTGAAATTAGCTAAGAAGAAAAAAAATATTTTGAGGGAACTTTAATTCTTTTAAATCGGTATTTCATTAATAAAATAACAGTCTAATATAAACTAATTTAACAACGCAATTAAATGAAGTGCTTCTCTGTAATGAATGGAGTGCAGAGAAGTCGACTAAGTATTTTAAAGATTTCAAAAGCTTACAGTGTACTTAAAAAGGATGCATGGCATATTTCATGTAGAAGAAGACTAAGAATGGAAGTTTTTATGAAAATTCAAAAGGAGCGAATACAAAAAAAAAATGATTTCACTAGCTTTCATTCTTACTGTACCATCGGGCATCGCATATTCCAATGAGGTCTCAATAATTTAGTTCGAGAGTCATATATTATAAATTTATTTCACAATATATCTATATATACGTGTGTGTGTTTGTGTGTGTGTGTGTGTATCAAGTGGCATAAAAAATGATGCTAATTTCCTAGAAAAACGTTTGATTAGATGTGGGAAATAATCATAACAAAATTATATAGAAATAGCTGAGTCTGAACCCCTGTAAAATTTTGCAGATACGTGGTATAATTTATTCTTTACCATTTAAATTGGTTTGTCTAAAAAACTTTAGAATAAATATCTAAACGCTCAGAGAGAAATTAGTTTTTCTTTTTTAATTTTTCACTGAAAATACATTTTATAAGAGAAGGAATTTGTGGTTGCTCATGGTAACGATTATTTATCAAATATGAACTTTGTAATCGATTCCCTTGTTTAAAAAGACACTAAATCTAAGGGAATGATTTTTGTTCTTCGACAATCGGAATATTCCATTTTCATACAGAGGGGTCAAAGGTTGATTATGGTCGTCATGACTAAGAGTTTTATTATTAAGATAAGAACTAAATTTCCCCAGCTTATAACCGACTATGTAATGCTGTTTAAGAAGTGTTGTCTTTTTGGGCTTATTTCGAAAAGAATTCGGTCAAAAGGATTACGGATCCAATTATTTTAAAATTTACTCGAGAGATTTCTCAGCTTTAAATGAATAATTTGACTGGGACAGACAAATTAACACATAGTTATATAATCCATTTATCTATCTTCTGAGCTATTCATTTTTGTACTGATTTTCTGAACACGTTTTCCACACATATATTTTTTCTATAAACGAATTTCAAAATGAATTTCAGTTAGTTTTAGTTGTCGTCATTGACAACGTCAAACAATTTAAAAAAACAAAAAACGTTAAAATTTTATATCAGGATGAACGTTTGAATTTTTTCTCCTTCATTTAAGTATCTGAAGATGCCGTAAGGGAGAAACCCGTTAGATTTTATATAAAAAAATATATAGATATATATAGAGATACAAATAAACATCCTCTAATTTTTTCCTACAATAGTTATAGTTTTTTCAATAATTCTGAGCTTCTAAAATGCCTGCACGAAGATATTATTCATGTTTCAATTCTTGTATTTGAAAGAAAACCGAAAATAAAATGAAAGTATTTTTAAATCATCTGAAAATATCGAATTGTTAGCTTTACAATACGATTAAGTATGAAAAAAGTGTTGTTTACATAAAAAATACTTTTTTTGAAACCCTTTGTTGAGTAAATAACATTAAACGTAAAGGAAGTCCAACATACCATGTACGTGTACTTGTATTATCAATGTAAATGCCTATATATGAAAAACGCATTTTTTCTCGCATAATGTGTGTCGTTTGCGTTGTTTTGGCTCGCTATCATTTAGTGTATAGCTATATGATAGAATTATCATCGGGCGCGTTGTATTTTTCTCTGTGTTGTGTGAGTTCTGGTCTGTGATGACTAATACTATGGCGATCAATATTTGGACAACACCATCAATAATACACTACCATGTAGATTACTAACATAAGTGGAGTCTGTGGGTCTGGTTTTCTTCATCGTATTCAGAAAGAATGCATTGGAATTTTTCCATTCATCTGTACGGCAGTCTATCCATAAATGTATAACTGTACGTGTCATTTTATTCATCACATTTTTGTATTTAGAAATATATATCAATATCTATCTATCTATCTATCTATCTAACCCTCTTGCTCTCTATCCAAATACCTTTCTACTTTTCTATCTATTTATCTACCACTCTATGTATATATGTACCGAATAAAATGTATATATCTATCCAAATCAATATTTCAAAGTGTATATGTATTTATCAAATCATATTATCTATCTAACGATCTGCCAAAGTATCTATCTCTTTAATATCAAAGTCTATTTTAGCTATATATCTATCCGTCTCTATATCTACCTATCTGTAGAAGTCTGTACTTATCTATCTATCTCTCAAAATCTATATCTATGTCAGAGGGCATATATATATATATATATATATATATATAAAATTCTGCAATCTTTCGACGGACCCGTTTCGGAATTCCTCATCAGGACAGCTCTGCAAACCAGCCTTCCTCTAGCGAGGATCGAAACCGCACCGTCTTGAGCAGCGCGAGCTCCTACCCCTACGCTATCTGGCTGGGTGATAATTTGTAAACAAATCTGCTGGCTTTAAAGGGCTCT
>JAYKTE010599295.1:0-18196 GCA_036873565.1 Xipholeptos notoides | reverse complement strand
TATAGTGAACTAGATTTTGCAAGAAAGGTTAGAGGAGCACTTTATAATCAGACATTGCCTTTTTGATACCCGGGCAATGTCGGGTCGGGTCAGCTAGTCTATATATAAAAGTGAGCTTGTATGTCGATCTAGCTGCTTGAAGAATGATCTCTACCAAAATACTTCGCCAATTTTTGGTCTAGAGACTTGAAATTTGTTATACGAGGCATTCAGATCTGTGGAACAAATTTCGTTTGGTTTTAGACAGAAAAAATTGCTGCTGAGGGGTCAAACTTGAAAAACTGCAGGCTTGTAGCATCTACAGTTACTGGGGTGTCAATGGTGTTTTCAACAGTGGAAGGATCGGTGGGCTAAGTATGTGCAAGCACAGGAGTCCACTTTAGTTAAAATCTTGAGCCCTAATTAGTGTTATGAAGGAAAATATAATGTATCCAATACTTTTGCACAGCACTGTATGTATATATGTATTTTTTTAATTATATATATATATATATATAAAATGAGATTTCTTTTTCATCATATTAATGGTTTTTGCTGATCTTACAAAAAAGAAATTATAAAAAATAGTTTTATAAAATAGAAATATAAAATCTTACATAAATAAAGTGTAACTTGAAGGATTATCAGTGCTTTGTTCCATTGAAAAAATATTTCTTTGTATATTGTATCATAAAGAAGAAATTTGTATTAATGTAACAAATTATAAAAATACAAGATATTTCTAACATCTAAGATTTTCAATTGAAATATCATCAATCAAAATTGATCATGGTTTATGAATTATTTCAAAGTGTCAAAGATGAACTAAATGGAAACACAATACATTGCCCAATCAAGTGTATAGAAAAAGAAAAGAAATGATCAATATATTTTGTCAAATATCTAAAAAGAATTTAAAACAGTCATGAATATCATATTTGGTCAACCAGAAGGTTCTAAGCATTTTTTTTAAAGATAAAGAATAAAACAAACTTCATTAAATGTTCCGAAACAAAAGTTTTCCAAGAATTCAAGATCTCTGTGCTGAGATATCTTAAGAGTTTATAAGCATTATTCAAAACAGAAATAAAACAAATTTTATAAAGTGCTAAAATGTAAATCATAAATAATTGAATAGCATAGCCTGTGTAATAACAATATCACTAGACTACACTTCCTGTAATTATATTTATTTGGGA
The DNA here is from genome assembly GCA_036873565.1 of Xipholeptos notoides. Classification (NCBI taxonomy): domain Eukaryota; kingdom Metazoa; phylum Mollusca; class Cephalopoda; family Idiosepiidae; genus Xipholeptos; species Xipholeptos notoides. The sequence continues at coordinate 17,018 of JAYKTE010599295.1, read as the reverse complement.
ATTCTTTGATAATTCTTTCATAACGTATGTATTAATTTTTTTGCAGACTGTTGTCCTCATCTTTATAGTTGTTGTTATACCACATTTCGGTCAACTTATTCTCTGGCCTTCATTAGGCGATTAACCATGACCCCAGTTACAAGAATCAGCATTACTATCCAGTCATGGTTAATCACCTGATGAAGGCCAGAAGAGGAGTTGGTTGAAACATGATGTAACAACAACTATAAAGATGAATAAAAATGAGAACAACAATCCACAAATAGATTAATACATACATTTTCTGTATTGCAACCAAAATATTGATTAAACAAAAACAAAGGGGGGTGAACGGCATCATATATATCTATAAATAAATATCATGTCATGTTTAATGTGTTGTTTATTCAAATACAATGCAAGTTAGTGAAGTTTATGCATCATCACACAATTGTAAAGTCAGTGTCATCAAGCACTTCAGTCTCAGGGTATATTAGAGAGTGATTGGGCCACGAGTTTGGAGCAGTGGGAAAAGCTTAGTCTTGGGACACGTAGTACACGGGTTCAAATCCCAGTGAAAACCAATGCATTCACTTTCAGCTGTCTCGGGCAGATGAGGCTCGTTAACTCGGGAGAGTAACTCATCTAGGTGATGTGTAATTATTGCTTGGAGACTGTTTTTAATTATAAACAAAGATTGTCGTCAAGCTCAAAAGTTTGTTTGTTTTGGTTTTACAGCATACCAACCTTTTTAGATCATTTAATGCCAAGAACAATCATTTTTTTAATAAACGTTCTTTTTGTCCACACATAGTTTTCTGCGTAACACAGTGTGCACTATTTAGCCCACATCTGGAGGGAAAGTAGGAATTCATACCTTTCCCAAGGGTATTAGTCCAAATGTGAATGTACACGGAAGGACTGGGATTCAAAATCACATATTACGATTCTGAAGTCCGACTACCTATTCACTGTCCCAAGCCGACCTCCCCCAAGCTCAAAAGGTCTTTATAAGTAAGATATAAGTATAAATTTATTTTCATAACTGAAATGTATTGACTGATTCTATTCCTTATTCAACTATACAAATAAATATAATAATCACTGTATTTGATATGCTATATCAACCTTGATTCAACTCATCACTTGTTTTTAAAAAATCAAAGAATATATCTTTGATGTAGTATACTGTATTTTAAGATTGTGTAAAAAGAAAAATTCCTGTTTGATAAAGTTAACTTTAGATATCAGTGTTAACCATTTGGTAATCCTGAAAATCCTGAGACAAAAACAATGATGTTGATAAAGAAGATGTAGGTCATGCTTAAGTGAAATAGTTTCAGAATAGGTTATAAAATGTACCTAAATTTGGACAATAAGAAAATGATACCTTTCTGCACAATTTTGGATTCAATTATCAGCAAATCATGTTCACAACTTGATTTCTCTGATTCATAATGCTTGAGTAGATGTACTTTGCAAAACTCAAGTGGACTCAAAGTAATAAACCCATGTAATATCAATTTACCATATTTACTTCCTATATATTCAACCAAGAGTGATGTTCATTGAAGATAACTTCTTCTGTAGCATGCTTTAGAAAAAGCAATGAAAGAAGCTAATGATAAGTAAATAAAAAGAGCCCATAACTACATCTTTAATCTAGTTATGTTAATGATTACTCAGACAATCTTTTATGAAATTATAGTAGTGTTTGAGATTTTCTGTGTCCAGACTTTTAGTGCAATCTGTATATAAAGGAATTATCATTTAGACAGACCTATATGAATTAGAGATATAAAGATTTCCAATGTATTTAGGCTTTTTTGATAGTTTTTATACAAGGACAATTGTGACTAATATTATATAAGATTATTGTTACTAAGGTTTGCTGTTTCCTAACTTTTTGAACAGCCTATATACCATGGACATTTTTTTCTAAGATATATTTTAGAAAATTAAAGTATTAAGATGTCCTGTGTGTCAAGATTTTTGGAAGAATTTATGTATGAGGTAATTGTTCTTATTGATTTTCTTGTAAAGTATAGTTAATTTCCCATTTTTACAGTTTTGGGAAATAATGAAATAAAAGGGAAATGGTCACTTGCCCTAATTCTTATAAAACGTTAATAAGATTTTATATGTGTTAATAGAAAAAAAAAAAATTCTGTATTTTATAAAATAAAATAAAGAAATATGTAAAATTTTCTGTTCTTAGAATAATATAGCAGCTTTTATTGTTAAATTTAATAGAATTTATTTTCAGCATATGATTGACATCTAAAAACACATGAAACATTGTTTTTGTATGTTTTAAATGAAATTAACCATAAACTTTATAAATATCCTAATACCTAAATGAGCAGCAGCTGTCATTAAAATATTTAGCGTTTTTAAAATTCTAATATTGATTTTGTGTTATATGTACATTTATTGGTGAGTCAGTCTTGTACACATATACTTAAATTTTCAGCAAGCAAAATATTTCAATGGTAGTATTGAGTAAATTCTTAAGATAATACATTAGAATGATAAACAGTTGAAATGGAAGAACTTAGCAATTCAATAATATTTAAATTTTTCTGACCATTGTTTTTATCTTTATTGAAATGAAGATTTGAATGATACCCTGAAAATTCTAAATAATTTAAGTTATTAGGCTTGACCTTAAAACTTTTGTTTGGTTTGGTTTGTTTTATAGCACATCAACTGCTGTGATTAAAACTTTCAATGAATATTAACAACAATGATTTTGCTCAACATATCCTTTGTTATCCTGTCATATGAAGCACTGAGATTAACAACCCAACAAGCACGGGTTAGGGTTATGTATATCACTGTATTCCTAAAAGCCTCCTCTACCATGTGGAAGAGAAGACATAGTCAAATTGAGACAGAAACATGAGGAAAAATTGACTAATGTACAGACTTGGGAGTACAATCCAACAAGTGCCACACAACACTCTCACCTATACTTAAGCTACTCGGCAAGCACCTGGCAGCCAATGATAGTGCACAGGACAAAGATTTTCAGCCAATTACAGTGCATCCTACTGTTTGTTTACACCGTATTTTTAATTTTTAGCGCTTGCTGGGTTGTTACTCTGAACGCTTCATATGTTGAGCAGGATTAGAAGAGAATTACCAAACACTCAGTTAATACTTGACATATGAATAGGCTATGGGCTGCTGATGCAATAAAAATTCAGATATCACCAACCACTAACAACATATTCATTAATAGGTTGTAGGTGAAACAGAAAAGAAGGAGGAATATAGGGGGTTAAACTGGTTAATCCTTTTTCATTCTGGAATCAAAGTCCCAACATAGCAAATCCCAATAAATGACTTGAACGGTGATTGAAGATAGAAATGACAAATTAATATTAGGCTTTTATTCAAGAAAATAAATTTAATATGAAAACTGAAATATGGAAATCATCATCAAACAAGAAAATGTTCAGGAAAGATGTAATTTTATCCGTCGGAATTATAATTCAAGGTTAAAGATCGGATCTTCTGATCTTGTTCTGTTTACAAAAATGTTCACTTTTACTATAAATCACACCAAATGGATTGAGAAGATAATTATCACATAATTAAATATTTTCTCTCATTTTATCAGAATATTTATTTTTTCAGGAGGACAATTTTCACATAGAAATATTTTCCTTCTCTTTTATCAGAATAGTTATTTTCTTCATTTTGCAATAAATATGAGAATAACATAGATGGGACCTGCTTACTTGTGATTCCTTTTAAAGAAATTTCTCATTTCTCTTTTGAACATTTATCTTCCTTTTTATCTTTGGGTAAATTTTATTTCACAAGGCGGTCACTTTCCTCGGAGTGCAAATCTCTATAAAGACATTCCTTTCCAAGACAAGTGAGGCAAAATTCTTTTGTACCATTCAAATACTCCTGCTAGATCCATTAAGAGACAGCAACTGATTTGTTGTTTGAAAAATAATTAATATCTTTTTGGTTTTTGGTGGTTTAGTCTTCTCAGCCAATCAGGATCTTCCTTCTATATCAGCATTTACATTTACATAAATAACAAAGAAGGGGATCCCATACAGTTTCTTTTCTACATTTGAGTAGGAGAATTTTAAGAGTGATAGCGATCCTCCTCCTTGTCCTTTTAATTCGACTTCTGCTTTGTTTTATGCAAAGTTGTTAGTGTTCCTCACTCTCTTTTAAATATAACAATAAAATTCCTCGCTATCATCCTATCTATAATCTACATAGGAGGCGGAGGGATTGTCTCATTCCTTACAATGAGTAGATTTGGTTGGTGTATTTTATGAAAAAAATAACAAAAACAAACTCAGGAGGTCATTTACTACTGAAAAATTATATTTTCCTAAATGCCATGTTCAGTTGCATGGTTGTAGATATAGAAGGGTTGATTGATAGGGTTAAAACATTAAATTCAGGGCACTGGTGTTGTTCAATATTGAGAGGATTAAGCTGCAGTTAAATGTTTCTGTAGATGGTAAATTCAGTAGGTAAAACAAAAGATATATTAAAATAATTGCAATTTGTTATTATTCTTAAATATACTTTTATTCAATTGTATAAAATCAATAAAAAAAATTCACAAAATATTTAGAGGGAATATTGACTGAATAAAGATGAGTACAGTGGTCTGAAAACTTTTGAATTTACAAATAAACATGTTTCTCATCAGCATATGATCATGCTATAAAACTTACTTCCAAAAATGACAGGACTAATAGATTTCTTTTGCTCTTCCAATGTAACAATTACTTGAATTCATTCTATACTATCACTCATATTGTAGAAATATATCATGATGACAGAGGGGATAATAAAAGCATCACTTAATCAAATTATTTCCCTTGTTCATCTGAAGTTCTTTGTTACTATTTTAAACTACAAAGGGAAAAAATATGGCTTTCTTTGAATTTTAAGTATTTCCTTTTAAGTGATCAAAGCAATACACAAATATACAACTATATAGGTATGGATATACTTGTATTTTCAGCATTTAAGTAAATTTTTCTTTGAACACCTTTTACAAAGTAAATATTTTATAATCATAAAGAATTATCTATATCAGTTACTGTTTTAGTTGCAATTTTCTCTAAGTTGAAAATTTTATTTTACATTTGATTACGTGTAGTAAAGTAATAATAATTTTAACTTAAAAACTGTTAATAGTATTTAATTTTCTATTTATTTTAATTTGTGTTGACCAACCAATTTGCAGAGTAAATTTAATCGAATCTTTCAGCTTAAATTGAATATTTTAAAAAAGTTTCAGTTGAATTTACTCTCAACTTCACCAATGCATTAACATGTTTTGTGATTTAAAAAAAAATTAATATTCTAGTAATGAATTTGTTCTGTCAAATGTAGATTGAATTAAGATGATGAAAGTCCTTGCAAATTTATAATTCTAACTATGACTTCAATACAAAACACAATGAGAATAAATAATTGATAAGATCAAATTACATATAACATAGAACATAAAATGCGTCACTTTTTATTTCTTTTTTCTTAAATAAGTTATTTGTTTTTTATACAACTTTTTACCAAGATATTCAGTCTGTCTTTACCGGGTATCAGACTTGGCACCTGTTTGGAAATCTTTAGGAACCTCATCAAAGATTCATTATGTTTTTCTTTCCCTCCCCATTTTTTATTACCATGCTATTTGTAATCCTTATCTTGATTGCTTTTTCATTTTTGACAATGTTTTTGTCAGTTCTGAAGAAATTGCCAATATGAGTATTGTGACAGCTCATTAAGCCCAATGGCTGTCATAAAAATAAAAAGAACATAAAAGATTGATACTATAAACTGGAGATTATTACCTATACACAGTGGGAATTGAGGAAATTGATTTGCAATAAAAGAGTAACACTGAAGTCAAGACTATTGCAGTTCCTATACCCCAAAATCCAAGTTTTAAAAATAAATAAGATAATCTTTTGGAACATAGGTGACCAGGTAATAATTAAACACACATGGCAACAAAAATTGAGTTACTTCTATTTATGGAAACTTTTACTTTGTAAGTGCTTTCTTAATTGCTCATATTAAAGGAGTGGGAGCACATTTTCTACAGAAAATGTAATGGAAATTAATTTCTATAACTGTAAAAATATTTTCACCTTCTGGATATGACGATAACCTCTGCAAGTGTACCAGGTAGCAACTATTGGGTTTTATAGCACATTAAGCTTTATTGGTCATTGTATGATTATAACTGGTGACAAGAAAGGATATGGAGAAGATTGACTACTATTCTCAGCAATAAATAGAACTTGTTTGAATGTAGAATCTCACAAGTCATATCTAAGAAATAAAAAGGTTAAAAGTCCCTCAAAATAAGAAACTTTATAAACTAAGTAAAGATAGAATTTTATATTACTTCATGTATCAGATTTAACATCTTTTGCATTAATATGAATATTAATCAATGAGAAAATATACCTTTTAATTAATCTTTTTATAAAACATCTTATATTGGATACAGTATGAGGTCAGTTGTCTAAAAAGTGTAAATATTGTAAATCCAAAAATATCTTGTGAGAAAGATTAGAAAGTTTAACTTCTAAGAAGATGGATCATATGCTTTGTGTTTGTAAGATAAACCCTACCCCTTCAAAAAAAAAAAAATGAAAAAGCTATTATGACAATATGAAAATAAGAGAATAAAGTGATAATAAACAGCTCCTCGTATTATTATTATTTATCTTAATCATCATCATAAGAATTCTATCTTAGATTACATTCACACTTGGCAGCCAAAAAATAGCTGTTAGCATCAAATTTTAGAGATATCTCTTGGGAAAAACTTTATAACTAGAAGCCAGCTTTATTTAATCACTGTTGTTATTATTGACATCTTCTTTCAGGAATAAAATGAAAATGCCTTTATTTTCATTCTTTTTTTTTTAGACCAATCTCTTGTTTGTATTTTTTAAGCAGAGAGAAAGAGAGAGACATGCTTTGAAAATGATCAGATATAATTTTTGTTATGAGAGAAGAGAAAGATGCTTTAAAAAAAATTGCAAAAAATATCACTCATTGTATAAAAACTGAAGGAGGGAAAAAAGAAAAGCAAAGAAGAGATCATATGGTTAGTTTTAGACTTGCCAATCCATGATGGACATTTGTTTTGGTTATTGGAGAAGAATCTAATAAAAAATAAAATGTTACAATGAATTAGATTTGAGAGATTTTAAATAAGAAATAATGGCCATTTTAGGTCTATGAAGAAATTAAGTGTTAGAAATTGAATTAATCTATGATTTAGTTTATTAAAAATGACAAGAATTCCACAATTAAAAAACAGGATCAGAGACAGACATTTTAGTCGATCTAGAAACAGATTTTTGAGTTACTAAGTAAAATATTAATTACATTAACCAAAACTAGTAAGAATGAAACATGATTTATAGTTAAATACTTTCTGTTATAACTTATTACGTGAACAGTAGTATGCGCTATTTCAAAAACTAAGAAGGAGGTTAATATATAATACATACTTTTCATTAAGTAGTAAATCTCATTGAACAACTGAAATTTAAACTTCTTAACTTTGATTTTATAGACTTAATCATGATCACTATATACCTTCTTATACTTTTTAATTAAATTACCGATTATATACATAACAATGTCAAATTTATGTTAGGAACATTGGACAGCCTTTTTGCTCACATTCTGAACTAATCAGCTATGTATACCCAGATCCTGAAGTTTGGATAAACCAGCAACTGACACCATGAAGAGCAATACTCTTACCAATTCAGCCAACAGCCAGTTAATATTTTGGTGTTAGTTTTAATTCATCAACTGACTATGTGGACATCAAAGTTCATTTACATTTTTACCCCAGTTGAACTTATGAAGAGATTCATAATATGGAAATATATTCTGACAGTATATACATAAATTAAGTGAAATTTCGGATACATAATAATGTCAAATATAATTAAAGAACAGTATGTTTAGAATGAGAAGAAAACAGGTGTCCTATGTTCCTAATTATGAACTCAGAAGCATTTTTTTCTTTATTCTGAAAGGAAAAAATGAAACTTTTAAAAAAGTGTGGATGAAATCAGGTCAGAAATTGATAACCTGAGTTATAAAAATGGATATAAATTTTGTAAATAATGATTAAAGATTATTTATTTAAATATAGGCAGAATTTATAACTGCCTATTTTTAGGTATTAGGTCCGAAGATCTGTTTGACGCTTTTATATCTAATCATAAGGATACTTCAATTTATTGTATTTCCCTTCAATATTTATAATTTTTTCATAAATAACTGATATTTATTAGAACTTCTGAGAAAAGACTTGATTTGTTATGTTATTCCAAGTGTTTGTACTTATAATCTCGATTTTTTGACAAAATGTTTATTGAGTTTGACGATAAATAAATAAATAAAGTTTGATTGCAATTGGCCATAATGCTGTGAATATAACAAGATGACAATATATAACATCAATTGATACTAATATAGTTATGGTGTGTTTATCATAATTATTGAGTTCATTTAATTTTATTAGATATTCATAATCTTTGAATGGTTTATCTAACTTTCCTTTAAAAATGATATATTACTGATCCATATTTGAATACATTCTATTTTCATTGAATATTCATATTTTTCTTTAATCCACCTAACCTGATTCTAAAAGTGTATCAAGATTATTTTATTTGAACATATTTCCCTACATAAGTAAATCAATAAACAATCAATAATAGAAAAAATATGATAAATGAAACAAGAGTTTTATGGCTTATTTATTAAGATCATTCAATGAAGAATTTTGCATTAAAAAAATTGATTATTAAATGTTTTCATGTGTTTTTTATTGTATCATGATTAAATATATATGTCATTTATTTTTACTGCATTTCCGAAATGGTTTTGCAAAATAGAACAGCTAATTTGCTGCAAGGATTGAATTCAGACTTATGATGAGAGTCATTCCTAAATGAATTCCTTCTACTTTTTTTTATTATGCCCAAATGGATCAGAGAGGATTGGAAATTGGTGTGAGACACTAAGAAAGCAAGCATTGTTATGGGTGTGCATTAGAAGCAGAGATGCGTCATTGAATTCCCTAATGAAATAAAAAATTGAACTGAAAAAAAAAAAAAAATCGATTGTCTCATTCATAGCTGGCAATAGTGTATTGGGAATAATGGTGACTATGTAGAAAAATAATTTCTGGAGCACAAAAGGTCGATTGTTTTTATTATACCATTCCCATCTTTGTAGCTCTTCAATTTAAAAAAAACTTTAAAGAATAAGAAGGGTTACTTTTAGAAAAACCCTCATATATAGACTAAATAAAATAGGACACCTTTTAATATGAAGCTTCAAATGTAAAATACTAAAATTATTGTATTTCATTTTGTATCATTTAGAACGTTGGGGCAATCTTTTTAATCTTGATATAAAAGATATTTTGTAAAATGGGCACCCTCTTCTTTAATTCAGGAATATTTGGTTGAAATTGGAGAACTTCTTTAAAATCAGGTGGGATTAAGAAATTTTACATAACATCAGAAATCACATTCCATCTATGGGGGTGAATAGTTTGTTCATATTAACATTAGTTTATTTTTATTCAAATAGATTTGATAAGTGATCATATTTTTTACCATATATTGAATGTTCTTTGAAGGTTCCTGATTTCAACAAAAAGATTCTCAAGTTAAGCAAAAAACACACAAAGAAGGTTAAAAGATATATCCACCAAGTCAAAACCTCATATATTATACTATAAAAGTCAGATTGGCTTGGAACTTTGATACCCTACATCCGGTTTATAGGTAGAGCTCTTCAGAAAATGAAAACAATAAGAGTTATTACCCCCTGCCAAAAAAAAATGGCCCCCAAAAAATTACTGTGCTAAATTTAAAGTGTTTTAGTCTCACTGGGGGTGGCTTCAGTTAACTTTAAATAAACCTCATAACCAATTATTGAGGGTAATTTATTTAAAAATTGCATTTATCCTCACTATTTGAAGGGATTTTGATTTTGGTATGCAGTTGCAAATTTTCTTTTTAAGAAATGTACAATTATGTTTTTTTTAATATGTCATATCTCAAAATTCATAAAAGTGTGGAAAATATCTAGCTGCTTATATAGAATATTTGATTTTTCAATGTATTTTATTTTCTGATGACATAGATGCATTGCAGTATATGAAAGTTAGGTTATTAAACATCCTTGCTATTAACTGGGAGCTAATGTTATTGAAATTAACAGTTTCAGGATGAAGATATTTCCTAAAAGTATTTGTTTAAAGAGTAGTTAAGATAGAATATTTTGAGGTAAAATTGAATAATTTCCATGAAGTTTTCAGACTATTGCTTTTCTCTTTATTCTTATACACACAATGTATTGACCTTGGCTATCTTTAAGATTCAGTTCAACATAAGGTTTCAGCATTCAATAAAAAGAAACATCTGAAGAAAAATCAGAAAGCACATTTACTAAAACAGAGTAAATGAAATAATAAAGATAAAGTAAAAAAAAAAACCAAAAAAAAACTCAATAATAATTTGCATTGAGAAGGAACAATATTTTTAATGAAAGAAGAAAAATTAAAGGAAGCTTAAGAACTATGCTTGGTCAGTAGTCTTAACAAAATAATGTTTATATTTGTATAAGAGGCTTGACAAATATGAATTGAATTAAGAAAAAGATAGAAACAAGAAATTAAATGTACAATCAGAGAAGAAAGAATAATAAGTCTTTAAATGCCTGGAGACATGATGCATAAATAATTGAATCAGGCTGCAGAACAAGATAAACTAAATGACATAAGTAAAAAAAATCTCAGAATGGGTACATCAGAATAAACGAAAGGTGGTGGGATCCGTGAGCATTGTGTGCCAAAAAATATATTTCTCTTGGTAATTATTTAGACTCAACAGTTGTGTATAGACTCAACTCAGAAATATAAAGATGGCTTCCAGTCTATAACAGTTTCCATAATTGAATTAGAAAAGATATAAAGACATTTAACTTGCAACAGATATTTTGTGGTTGGTAATGAGATTGATTTATTTAAAAAAATTTTTTTTTTTTTTAAGTGGTAAGAGAAAGTGTTAGAGTAACAACAAATGGGAATAGAAAATAAGAAACATCAGGTGTAGACAATGGTAAAAAGTTGCATGACTACAGGCAAAAATAGGATGTAGAAACAATACAATAAGAATTAACGGATAAAAAAACAAAGTGTAGTTGGGTGTAGGTGTAGAGACAGGGAGAGAGGTGGAGAAAAAAAAATTAAACTGAATTGGTACTCTGCTCTCTTAATACAGTCTTGAATTTATGAGGAGGTAAGATGATGAAAATGAACATTTTTTTTTATTGATTACTTGGCATGTTAACTGATGAAGACTATATTCATTATATTTTTAAAATGACTCTTAGAAAAAGTTTTTAAAACTGAAGAACATTTGATGGAAGGTATTTCTGATTTACAAGAAAGGATTTCAATATGATGAAATTCTTAAGATATCAAAATATTATAAGCTGAGGAAGCATGAGTTATGTATAGCCATCCAATTGTGAAAGCGTAGTTCTAAAACAATTTTATTTTGTACATGAATTGTTAAGAAATTGTTAAAAATGATCGGATACATTACAAATTATAGTAACCAATCTATCCACGGAACTCAAAGAAATGGGTGAGTGATTTGAAATTCAATTAAGTTTCTTTATTTTGCTATAAATCCATCAAAATCTACCAAAAGTGTTCTAAAATTACCTAAGGAACACTGAAGAAGACTAAAGGACTCATTGACTGAAATATTCTGTATATAGCAATGAAGAAGGATACAATTAACTGAAAACTTGAAATAATATAAACTTTTTTCCAAGCCTAATAAAAAATTAGATTTATCACATTTTACACTCAATCTCTTACTTAGAGTCTATCTCTTCTTTCTTTGCTATATCAGCTTAAGTTAAAGATTAATGTTGGAACTAGTATTTAAATTAGTAATAAACAAAAATCCTAATCAATAAAGAAACAATAAATTTGTCAAGATTTGCAGAAATATAGATTCACTATGGTTGTTTATGGGAACTTTATAAAGTGTGTTAAATTTTGCAGAGCTAATGGAGGACACCATTTTAAATGTATAAATTGATTAATTTGCTATAATGGCATTAGTAAAATTTTTGATAATGTATATGTTTCAAACACTTGAATTTTTTCAAGATCGGCATCTGTACACATTCTCTGCATGTAGGCTACAATTTACTATAAGCAATAACACAAAGTAGACTAATTATATGCAGTGTTTATGGCATGATATCATAAATTTAAAATAGTAATAACTCAGAAATACATTTATTTATAAAGATGCACTTTTCAATTAATACTATATTGGATTTTATGGATGTAATACAGAAAGGACTGTAAACATATATCAATGCAGATATACATTTTATAAGGACAGTTCTCTCTTAACTTTATTATCAAGTAAATTATAAATATGCAATAGACACTCAATGTAGAAAAGAATTTGTAAATGCATTTGAATATAGATCAAATATATAACAATGAAAAATAATATTATACACAAACACACACATAGTATTAGCTTGATTTTTATAAATGTAATTTGAAAAAATTCAAAGAAAAATCTTAAGAATAATAATTATGCTTCAATATACTGAATTACAAATGTAAACTAATAGTACCTGATTAAAAAAATAACACAAGGGACTTACTTAATTTTGGATAAACTTTTCTGAAATTATGAATTTTAGATTACTTAGTAAAATCAAACAACTTTTCCAATTAATATTTTTAAGCAATCAACGAGGGAATTATTCTAAAACTAGCCCAAAGGAATATATTTACAATAAAGCCATTTTTGTATAATGAAAGTAATATATGCAATGATATAAAATAACAACTTAACAAACCTAACTGTTCAGATATGTATATAGATTCCAAAACAACAAAGTTAGAAATCTCTACTTTTCATTATTCAAGTTGTTTGTTTGTTTATGTTTTACTGCATATCAACCATTTTTATGTAATTTAATGCCAAAACACTAATTTTTTTGTAAACGTTAGTTTTAGTACACACTTATTTTTTTGAATAGCACAATATGTGCTATCTAACCCATAGCTAGCAAGAATGTGGTGATTTATACCTTTCCCAAGGGTATTAGTCCGAATATGAATGTAAACAGAATAACTGAGATTCCCACTCATGTACTATGATTCCGAAGTCTGACTGCCTAGCCTATCAAGTTATTTGGACTTTTACTATCCATAGATATCTTCATAATGTTTTGCCCAATGTGCCATTTGGTCTTACTCTAAAATTACTTGAACTCAAGAGCATTCTTGGAACTGCAAATGTAAGCTTTTAATTCATGCATGGGGGTGCTACTAAAATTATGGCGCGAGGAGTCTTGGTAGATATAGTGGTCCGAGCATTCTTACATGGTATAGTGGTCCTAGTTGTTGGTTTATCTAAGTTCTAAGTAATATTTATTTGAAAGTAATATGTTCAACGTTGAGTGCAAGTAAAAATAGTTCATGAGTACCAAGCATAGATTGACATAGGACCTGATAATGCTTACAGAATATGAACAGTCTATTCCTGTGAATTAGATAAAAAGGGATGAGTTCATAGTTATGGAAAGACTGAGTTTAGTATGAGGGTTCTTGAATTTGAGTAACACCAGAAAAAGGCTAATGTTTACATTGGAAAAAATATTGTGAATGGTGAAGATAATAATGAAAATAAGATTGGAAGTTTAAATAACATGAATAATGATAATAATCAAAGGCCATCTAATAAATTCAGACATTTATATTAATTTTCTTATATTATTTACAATATTCAGACGATTATCATCATTTTTATAATATACACTCTACTTTGGAAATCTGTGTGTAGAAATCAACATTTTTTTATGGAATTTTAACCAGAAGATTCCTTAATTAATCATGGCACACCTGAATAAATAACAAAGATGGAAATAATAATGTATACACCTGAATTAATACAAATTATTTAGCCTTATCTAAGATTTTCAAATTATTTTACTTATTTAGAAATAACGCTTTGAAATATGGAAAAACTTTTGTCTAAAACTATTAAAATAAATAAATGTATATATATAAAAAATCTCCATTCCTAAAACTTCAATAATGATCTTTATCAATAAAAAACAATAAAAAAAAATGTAATTACTACTATCATCATTATTATTATATAATTTCATTACAATAATGAATAACTTAATAATTACTTAAACTACACAAATAATTATAATTCAGGATCTTTTTAAATGTGTTTTGTTTTCTATCCCTTTCGGAGTAGAGTTTGTCTTGTGACTTTCGTGATATGATAATAATGAAAAGGCACAAAGTTTTAAGTTTGCTCCAGGCACAATATCATGAAGCTGCTCATGCACAGGCTGTAACTGCTAGAAATCTATGTTTATATAGGACATTCTTGAAAATAAACAGATTTGTACAATCACAAGTAATTTATGGATTTTCAATTTGGCATTTTATTAAACTTTGAACTTTTACACTAATTCAATCATAGAAAGAAAATATCTTTGTAAATAAAATTAGAGTAAAAGCATTTTAAAATTTGTCGAAATTCTCGTTTAAGTATGTGTGATAGATGCAAGTGACATTTAGATGTAAATTTTTTATATTTTTAGAAGAAAATTTCATAAATTAATGAAATGCAGATATTTGTGAGGAAAAACACTTAATCTTACTAATTTTAAAAAAATCCAACAATGAAATGTTAAAAGCAGTTGATTTTATTTTTATGACTTTGAATTTTTTTCAGTTTCATAACATATAATCTTTTTTTTCTAATGTTAAGTTTTAAGTTTGAGATCAATGTGTATTTCTTTATAGTTGCTATTATCACTGTTAGTTTTTGAGAATTGTAAAATTTCTAAAAGTCCAAATTGAGTTTGGAAGTTGTTTTTTTTTCATAAATTTTCAAAATGTGTAAAGGTGGAAAGAAGGAATACTAGGAAAAAATTTCATAGGAAATACAAATTCTTAGAGAAAACTGATTTTTACATCAGTATAAGTCTGTACAACACATTAAAAATGGAAAAAAAAACTTCTTTTTTATCGATTTTTCACTAAAACTGCACTTTTGATTGACTTATGTAAAAAATTAAAAAGTTGATACTATAATGGGTCTTGTGTTTCAAACTTTCAGCATGTCTGTAAAATGTCTCGATATGACATGGCATGGTAAGATTTTTTTCATGAAAAGGTAAACCAAACTAAAAAACTAGAAGTCATAAAACATTAGAATTATGAAAAAAAGGAAAGAAAATCGTAGAAGCTATGCATAATTTAGATATCCAGTTTTAAAAAGAATAATAGCCAGATTTGAAGACCCATGAAGGCTTTCGGTTTTGGCATCAAAGCTTTTCTTAATTTGAGGAAAAATATATAAAAAAAAGTAAAGAAGGGTGTAAGGCGGATTAGCTCAGGTTTTTTGAGTTTAAAATTAAAAATGGGGATAGTATTTTAAATAACCTCAACATTAGCTATGTTTTTTTGAATAAAAAAAACAAAAAAACAGAAAAATAATTAGTTTGTATTTAAGAAATGTATAAAATATAATAAATAAGGCAAAGCCAATAGTTTATGACATCTAAATAGTGACCTCATTAATTAACATAATCAGCATCATTTAAAGAGATAAAATCATTATTCAATGTAAATTGAATTCATGGAATAATTTCACTTGAAATTTGAATGAAAGCATAAGAAGATTGAACAACACAAGTACTTTTGAAATAATACACACCATAACTAAATAAAAATATTGTTTTTTTCTTTAAGGAAATTAAAGGTATCAAAGAATAGAAGGAGAGTTAGAACTTTTCAAGTTATTTTTATTTGGAAGAAAAAGTATTTTACTGAATATCAACTAAATCCTTGGTTAGCAGCAAATTTTATAATTATAGATATAAAATTGTAGCCATTGTGAAGAAAGGTTTATACACAATATATTTAAAGATCTCTCCACGGATAATGTGTTTTTTCTTTCTGTTACAAAGGAAAGGTGAGAAGTAAAGGAAAACTGTGAAAAGAATTACAAAAGAAGGAATAGGAATATTATTAAACTAAGAAGAAAGGGAAAAGCGAATATTGAAAAAAAAAAGAGAAAGAAATGAAAAAGGTGTTGGAAGAAGAGAAAGAGTCAAACAATAAATAAAAAGAATAAAAAAAGTTTTGGGAAAGAAAAAGAAAAAAAAGGAAAAATAGATAAATCAGAAGGCTTTGTAAAACATTGATTTTCATAATAACCTAAATGCTCTTTTTATATGAAAATTACTTCAGGCACAAAGTATAAATAAACTTATTTTTCCATCAATTGATGGTATAAGAACTAAAGAATTAAATAGTTATGCATGCATGTAGACAAAAATAATAATGTCAATAGAAAAAAAATATAGAGGTAAGAAAAAAAGAAAATCACAGTAAGTATCAAGCATTTATTCAATATGCAAAAATCATAAGGCAAGCTCTGTTGTTTTTAAGTAAAATAGAATATTAGAATAGTAAAAAAAAATTTAAACTATAAGTGTCTGTAGACCACATTTTGTTTTCGTAGTAGAGAATAGAAAATACCATAGACCTCAATAACCCTATATATGTTTGTTTTTTTTGTTTTTTGACCTATCAACTTCTATGGGTTATTTAAAGTCAATTATATTTTTGTTGGTATTTTGTTTTATCTATTTATTCTTTTTTTTATATATATATATTTTTGGTTCTTTTAACGGTTTAAAGATATTCTGTTTTTCGTATTATTAGGGTTAAGGAGGTACCCCCTATATATGAAAAAAGAGATAATTCTCCTTGACCCCATCTTCTAACTAGAACAAAGAAATTATCATTTAACCAATCTCTTACAAAAAATTTATAACAAAATTATAGCTACTGAGATTTCTTACGAGTCCATACTATAGGGACAAGCTTTATATAAAGAAAATTGTTACTCTGA
>JAYKTE010599294.1:0-27938 GCA_036873565.1 Xipholeptos notoides | reverse complement strand
TATTTTCATCATTTCCAGTGAAAAATTTACAAAAAAAAATGGCTGTCTGTTTTAAAATGGCTATTTCCATTGTCCAGTGTCACAAATAATGATCATCATTACATAGGGTACTTAGAGAAAAACAAATTATTTCCCTTTATATTCACTCTTTATCAGGTAAAAATCATTAAAAACATTTCCTGGGCAACTTTTTTTTTAATGGCTGTTTATGGTTTCAAGCTGTCTATTATATTTTATAATTTAAAAAAAGAAGTCATGTTATTAAGAGGAAACTAAGTTTTTAGATTAAAAAAAAAACTTCCATTTACTTTACCTTCCTTTATTATTTGCTCTCTCTTTAAGGAAATCATTTTATGTTTGTTTTATTTTGTTGTGTTTTTTAAGAATTGTCAACTACCATGGAATTTCCACAGGTCCAGCTAGTTAATTAATTAACTAGATTATTTTGTTCACAGGAAAGACAATGAGTCAAAAGTTATATCTAAGTTGGTAAGTTTGGCTTACCACTTCACTGAGTAATCAAAAAGAATTAATTAATGATATGCCCATTACCACTACTTTCAACTGTCCAAAACAAGTACTATAAAGATGGTAGTTTTTTTTTTTTAGTATTTTCATCTTTACTGGACTAAAGTTAATAATTCTCAAAATATCTTTAGAATCTTTAAATGAATTAATTCCAAAATTAGATTCATCCATTCAGAATAACTTTTTTTTTTACTATTGCTGTTGTTGGATTGTAAAAAGTCTGAATTTTGGAGTGTTTTTTTCTTCTTTAATAAAAGGTTATTTTGTGTATTTGTCTTTGTATTGAATTTATATTATAGTCTAAAGATTTTTGACAAAAATTATTAGTCATTAAACAGACACAAAAATAAATCATGAGGTATGTAGGTAAGTTGTCTTAATTTATTTAAACAGTTTTAAAAACCTTTTTGCATTTGTATTTATTCTAACATACAGTACCATATAACTTACCAGCTATATCAGATACAAATCTAACCTCAAGATAACTTAATATGAAATATTATAGAATACTTTAAATGTTGAATGTTGACTTATGAAAATGACTTGAGTTATTTTTCCATACCTTCATAATCAAAAGTTGTATATAGAGGGGAAGTTTCTGTAAATCCTCGTAAATGGTTTGATATGTTAGTATCCATAGAAGCAAAGGAATACTTAACTCCACTTGTCACAATGAACATTCTCACATTTAGAATCAAGACAACAGCCAGTCATTTATAACCTTGGTGTTTTTTTTTGTGGGATATAATATTCTTTGTCAGCAACTCAGCAAGTTCTTGTCTTCATTTAAACAGAAAAAAACAAAGAATTCAAAAAGAATTCAACTGAAGAAAGGAGTAAAAATACAACGACATAGAAAACAAACAAAATTCAACGATTTATCATTGGCTGAATTTGAGATCAGTTTTGATTATATCATCATTCTTTAAATTATTTGGATTTCTATTCTCAACTTTAATGCCACATTCACAATAGATATAGCTGATCTGAATGTATGAATTTTGATTATGACCATGATTCAAACTATTCAAACAGCTAGTTTCATCAATACTGCCATATTAATGTATAATGCTTGTTTGATTTGTGAGATGAGTTTTGATAATTATTATTAATTAGTTTAATCAGGCATCAGTTCTCAGCTTTATTCTTACATTTGCACCATTTTTCCCAATGTGCTCCATGGAATTATCAAGCAGAAACCTTCCTAACAGACCTATGGTATATTGGTCATAGGTATTAATTTATATAAGCCTAAGTGAAATTCATCTGGAGCAGTGGTTTCTAACCTTTTTGTGAACAAGCACTGCTTCACCACCTACCAACTCTATTCAATGAATTTATTCACAAATAAAACACAAATGAACAAAATCAAAAACACAACTCAATAAAACAAAACAATCAAATCCTACTTTATGATTGATTGCCATGTTATATTTTTACTTTGGCATGTTATCAAATCCTGAGGATAAGTGAAAAAGATTCAAAATTGCGCAGAACACCCAAATTGCTTCTTTGTATGCCACTTATGGTATTTAAATTGAAGGTTACAAGTTCAACCTTAATTGCCAGCAGAAATAGTTAAAAAATATTTAATATACAAGTAAAAAAATTATCTGCACTTTTGTTAAAATGTATTTTTGATATGAATTGCAGATAACTTTTGACTTACCCTAGTAGACTGACAATAATACTTACTGAATATGGTTAATCTACAGCCGTGGTTTGAAAAAAAGTTTTAATTACAGTTCAGAGAAAGCTTCAGGATTTAATATGAAGGTTCTCGAGTTCATGTAATAAGAAGGCCAAAAACGCAATGGCTGAAAAGTTGCTAATATAACAATAAAGATGAGAATAGAAGTTTGAAGAAAAAAATAATTTGAATACTGAACAATCAAGAATATTTGTAAATCTATGAGATTGATAAATAACAACCAAGATTAAGCATAAAACAGAGAATAAATGTAAACAGAAAATAGAAATTTATAATGATGTAAACCTGTAGTTTATAAACCAGTTGAAAAGTGCAACAATAAATAATCTTAGGAATAAAACAGATAAATGCTATTGCTTTACATTCACACCTTTTTAAAATTCTTGTTTAGTCTGGTCGCTGAACACTACAAGGAATTATTGCTGTAAACATTAGATTCTTTTTTTTATTTATACAGTGTAAGAGACCCTGATATAAGATAAATCCGGATATAAGAGACTTCTTTTCAGGTCCTGGCAACTCTCTTATATCCAGGTTACACTGCATATCATCATAATGACATATTCTAAAATCAAACAGTAAAGGATATATGATATAACAGAATAAAGAATATGTGTAAAAAACACCAGAATGGGTATTTATTCACAAAACTACAAAATATTTTGGCGCATTTCAATTTTTATCATCATACATGAAGGTATGTTGACATTTTGCAAATAAATTTTCATTCTAGTGATTTTTAACACCAGGTTTCTCTTATATTTGCTCTAATTTACATATAAATTAGACACAGGCTCTAATTTTAGGACCAAAGAAATTCTCTCTTTTATCAGGGTTACACTGTAATAGAAACTACAACTCCATTTAAAAAATTGAATATACTTGCATATACAGTGCAAAAGTTTACCTGCGAAAGTTTACAATACATAGTTGAAACTGTCAGTTTTTGTATTTCTAGCTCCCAAATACATAGAAAATGTATTGAAATTAAGATA
This sequence comes from Xipholeptos notoides, assembly GCA_036873565.1. Lineage (NCBI taxonomy): Eukaryota > Metazoa > Mollusca > Cephalopoda > Idiosepiidae > Xipholeptos > Xipholeptos notoides. Next base: position 24,704 of record JAYKTE010599294.1, on the reverse strand, counting down.
GGAACAGTTGGAAAAATAAAAAATAACAATTTAATACAACGCGAAAAGAAAACTTCTTAATAATTAGCAAAGCAAAAGTTTACAACACACATCAAATTCATTAGATTTCTCAATAATTTTATGGTGGTTTACCATGGTAAAATTCTAAGAAGCTTGTAGAATGTTCAGGAATATGCAATAGGCATCAAAGTATGCAATTAGTAAAAGTATTGCGTCATTTTCTATCTCATAACAATATTGTAAGCAACCAGATCATGGGAAAGAATAAACAGATTCATCAAGAGCTTACAAACGAATTGTAAGTCTTCATGAAAGTGAATTGGGATATAGAACAATATCCAAACATTTGATTGAATTCTATTGGAACAATTATTCGGCAGTGGAAGTCTCACAGATTGGGGCAAAGGAAGGGTAGATTTGTGAATCATACCTTCCTTTGCCCCGATCAGGTTGTCCTCGAAAAATAACCAAATGTGATGAAAGGTAATTAACAAGGAAGGTTATTAATTTGCCTAGAATTACTCTTGGAGAGCTGCAGAAGGACTTAGGAAACAGTGAAATTAAAGTTAGCAAGGACAAAATCAGTAGAACCCTTCAACTTAAAGACATCTTCTCTAGATCAGGAACCCTGTCCTTCTTCAGTCCAAGCATGTTTGTGCTAGGCTTGATTTTGCAAATGAGTGTGCAAGCAAGCCTCAAGAGTTTTGGCATAACATTTTTTGGTCAAATGAGACCAAAATTAACTGGTTTGGCACTCAAAAACCAGCGAAAGTTTGGAGGAAAAAAAAGTACTGAATACCAGTCAAAAAACACCATTCCAACCGTAAATTTGGAGGGGGTGCATTATTATCTTGGGTTGTTTTAGTGTAGGAGGTGTAGGAAAGGTGGAAATAATAAAAAAGAATGAATGGAGCACTTTATAGGAGTATCTTGGTGAAAAACCTTAAAGAAAGTGTGAAGTTGCTCAAATTGAAATCATACTGGATCTTTCAACAAGATAATGATCCAAAACACATTGCAAAACTCACACCAAATTGGTTTAATTCAAATGAAGTATATGTTTTAAAGTGGCAAGTCAATCTCCCGATCTCAACCCTAAAGAGAATTTATGGGGAGAATTGAAATTACAAGTCCATAGAAGAGAACCTTCAAATCTGCAAAAATTGGAGAGACTTTATGTGGAAGAATGGAATAAAATATCACATGTAAGAAGAAATTACTCAAAAGGTCTGCATGCTGTAATCAACAACAATGGTTATGCTAATACTAGATATTATTTCATAAATGTACTGTAAACTTTCTAAGAATTTTATGATAAACCGCCATAAAATGATTGAGAAATCTAATGAATTTGATGTGTGTTGTAAACTTTTGTGTTGCTAATTATTAAGAAGTTTTCTTTTCGCGTTGTGTTAAATTATTTTTTATTTTTCCAACTGTTCCTATCTTAGTTTCAATACATTTTCTATGTTTATAAAAAGTTTCATTACCATTTAGGAGCTAGAAATACAAAAATTGACAGTTTCAACTATGTATTGTAAACTTTTGCGGGGCACTGGATTCCGTTTTTATGCAATTTAATTTTGGAGTTTTCATTGTGGTTTCTTAACATTATGGGTGAAAACTCAGGGAGAGTGGAATGGCGTGGATGGAGCCTGCTGGAGCTAAGAGGAGACTTGTCACTCTGACTCCAGTAAAAACCACTGGCTGTTCAGTACACTAACCCCTGGTAATTGGTGTGTGGTAATTGGTGTAAATAATAATCATAACAATGATGATAATGATAATATAATAATAATGATGACGATAATAATATACGGTCAAATCACGTTGAAGACACCGATTCCCGTAAGATCACCAAAGTTAAGCAAGGTTGAACCTGGTCAGTACTTAGATGGGTGACCATTCATGAATACCAGGTACCGTATCTTGCGCCAGGACGTGGAAATACCCAGTTTAGTGTCTGAGGGCGTAGTTAAACCACTGGGCAGATGCACTCTGAGAGACAGACAGTGGTCGGCTTGACAGGGGCACAAGAAGCATCTACCCCCAATTTTCGTACAGAAAAGAGAAAAATAAAAATTATCCTAGAGATTACATCATCAGTGATCACACATCAGTCAGAGTTAGTGGTTTTTTTTTTAATTATAAAATAAATGAATTAGACAAATAAAACACGCACACACTACTCACTCCCTCTCACACACACACATACAAACCAAAAAATGTTTGAAAAGGAAAATGGAAATTCAACACATTTTTAGCGATTTCTTTAACTGAATCTAAAAACAATAATTTCTTCTTACCCAAAAAATCAAAATGAAAAAATGTAACAGAAAATCCTTAGATTGATTCAAGAAAAGAATAAAATTACGTCACATTGTGACGTGGACGGTCACAATAAAGAAAAAAAAATTCCTCGTGATTTTGGTTCTTTCTCGAAGAAGAAGAATTTGGCCTTGCCGCCAAGAAAAAGGAATTTTACAAAATAGAATTGAAAATAGAAATCATTAATAATTTGAATTTCTGCAAATTTGAATTTTTTTTTAACGTTCCTTCTTTTATATTTATTTTTTCTAGAAGAGCAAAGTTTTTATAAACGCTTAAATAAATAAAAAAACTCGAAAAAGCAGAATTAAAAGAGAGAAAACCCTCCCGCCAAAAAAATCAAAACAAAAACAAAACGTTATTTTTCGAAATCCTTGAGATGAGGTATGAATTCTAAAAGTAATAATCGGACTATTACTCATTCATATTATTTTCTTTCTCACTTTGAGATGACGGATGATGATGATGAATTCTAAAAGTATTAATCGGACTATTATTTTCTTCCTCACAACGTTTCGACCAAATCAAGGAGTCAATTTAGGAATAGGATACCTGAGGAAAAGTTCGATATGGTCGATTTTCGGTCGAAACGTTGTGAGAAAAAATATTATGGATGAGGAAAATAGCCTGAATACTTAAAAAAACCTTGTCAGATTTAAAATTGCTAAAGGATAAGAATTTGGGATTTTATTTGGTTTGTAACATGAAAATTCGATTCGCAATATTGTCCGACGTCTTAATTAGTCAGTAACGTAACGTAGAGTATCGACTTAAAATTCTTAATTAACTCATGATATGGTTGTGTAAATCATATTGTGTGTGTGGCGTGTCAGCAGCTCTGTCGTGGTGACATTTGTTTAGTTTTTCAATTCAAATCAATATTAATATTTTCTAATAAGAAGACACACAGTTGGTATCAGAGAGAGAGAGACAATATTTCACGTCAAAACTAGAATAACAAAAAAAAAACACTATTTAAGAACAAATCATTTCAGTTAGACAATATTTGATGTTTAGTGCCATGAATATTATCTATTGTAAATAAAAATCAAAATGGGCTGTCTATCCGTGTACCGTGTGCTTGTTGCAGTGCATACGTTTTAATTTAGTTTCATATATTTAAATGTTTTAAAAACTAAAACTCAGCAGTACCAGTAGTAGCAGTGCCAGCCAGACAAGACACCATTAATACCGACACACGAGTTAGTTCACACACTCACTCCACTCACTCACTCTACGTGAAACAAACGAGGCTTTCTTTCTTTTTTATTTTTATAAATCATAACTGTCTGCTTTCTTTAAAGAAGAATAAATTTGTTGTAGAATAACAAGATTTTAAGGTATGTTTTCCTTACTAATTTGGTAAAGTTTAAGCATGAAATCGGGGAACTACACGGTAATTAACCATACCCGACAAGTTTATGTTAATACGCAGACACAAATACACTACTCGTGCATGTTTTTAATTTTTTTTGTTTCGTGTTTTTTAATTTTTGGTCAATTTAGTCACTATCACCAACTTGTCCAACTTTACACTCACCTTTCTAATGCTAATTTATAGGGGTATTCAGGTCTGTTTGAAATGAATATCACATCTAAAATTAGCACTGACTAATTGTTTTATCTTATTAAGACCTTTATTTTCCACTTTTTAAAATCTAATGGCTTTCAATATGGCTGGCTGCCAGCCAGGCTGGCTGGCATTGTATTGTTTCTTTTGAAAAAAAGAATGGAGGGGTAATAAAAACGGAACAAAACGAAAGAATGAATTAAAATTTCAACAAGAACCCGTCCCTAACATCAGCCCTAACCCTAACTCCAACCATAACCTAAACTTAGATAATTCTGATGATCAAGTGTAAAGAACAAAACCCCAAGTTTTTTAGAGTAGCCACCATAAGTTTGAACTTTCACTCTGTGAAATCTAATAAACATAAGGATTAATTGTTCGTACTTGTAAATGAGTAACCAGAACTGCACTGTTGGTTCCTTTTTGCAAGCTACAGAGACCCAATCGTCGAAGCTCATTTCATTTCTGCCGTCATGGGCTCGTTTCAGTAGACTATCAAGCGAGCACTCCACTCCAGTCCACTACTACAGTACAGTAATCTGGTGGGCATAAAGTGTTCTCATTGGATCATCTGTACTCAAGTAAGATGTTGCTGCAGCTACTGACAAAGCAATGTCAGCTTCTGCTAAGGCTTCAGGCCATCCAGACCCTCGGAGGAAATCTTTCATAGTCGCCCACAAAGCCATTTCAATATGGAGCCCTCCCAATATCACCAGAAACCTATCTCCAAAGAGTTCAGGAAAAGTCCATTGCATTTTTTGGGCAATATCAAAAATTGACTGTTCTACTACCATGATTGGGATTTGCTGTGAATTGAGAAACCGTAAAAATCTTACGACACAGATTGCTAGGGCAGACTATACAAGCGTTGGCATGCGCCCTTTCAGCAGCAGCTTCTGCAAGTAGTGGAGCAGATAAAAGCCATTTTTGGACCAAATCATGCAAATGATGATACAAGCATCAAATTTGGTACAAATGTTCTCTATGTGATACTAATCAAAACTGCCCGATTGGACAATTGAAAATCCAAGATGGCGGCCCCTTTCAAGATGGCGACCAAAATGGCCGCCTGAAAATGGATAAGAAAAATCGTGAAATCATGATACAAGGATAAAATTTAACACACTTATTCTCAAACATATACTAATCAAAACTGACCGATTGGCCATTTAAAAAATCCAAGATGGCGGCCAAAATGGCCGATTGTATTTGGATTTTTACATGATCTAAGTGTGGATTCCTATGTTTTCCAACCTGCCGATGCGTATTTTTCTGTTTATAACATGATTGAAGCACTCAAATACATATAATTCTCATTATGTACCTGTAATTTGCACTTTACAACATAGAGGTGTAGTAGTGGAGGTAGACTCTTTTTTCAGCAGTCAACAAGATCCATTAGATGGATTACTGACATTGGTCCGCACTCTTGGGTCTTGAAGGAGTGATTGTCAGGCACTACCAAGGCATATTAGGGACATCACTGCTGTGAAACTCAGCATGCAGGACAGGAAAGGAGACGTCCATTTGAAGTTAGTATATCGGCTCAAGACCATACACACCCTATTGCAACGATTAAGAATGCCATGGCAAAGGTCCGTGATACAGTTGCATCTTTAAACCCAAGTCAGACACCTGTCATCACTGCTGACCGACCATTGTATGCTCTTGCAAAACAAATACAATGGAAGTGGCCAGAATATGGAGAGGACAAGTTTGTCGTCATTTTTGGTGGGCTTCATATAGAAATGGCTTCATTAATGATTACGATTCCAAGGAATCATCCCATCACTAATTAAAACTAAACAAAATTTTATTTTTATTAGCACTACTTAGATTATTTGCAATTTTAGTTTCCTTCTCTGTTTCTAAGCATAATTTTTTTATTGATCAGTTGATAGTTTTTTAATTTATTTGGATTTTGTTTGTTTTAGTTTGGTTTTGTTTATTTTGGTGATTTGGTTTAGTTTGGTTTGGTTTGGTTGAATTTGGGTTGAGTTCAGTTCATGTTAGTTAGGTTTAGGTTGGGTTTAATTGGTTTTGGGTTGGGCTGAATTGAGTTTACATTATCAGTTGGCTTGGTTTAGCATATCAATATTTTTCCAGAAATTTAGTTCCAAGGGTACTGATAATGGTTTTCCTTTCATCAATATCTTTTTTAAATAACTAATTAACCTATAGCTGGCTGGCACAAGAAAATTCATAACTTCTCAGGGTATCAGCTTAAATGACAATGTTAAAGAACAACTGTTACTTGAAATCAGCCATTATTATTGCAAAATCTTTTGCGCTTACCCCCTACCCTAAGATTTTGTTTTAACTTTTTCAGTTGAATAAACTTTCCTTCTATATTTTTCAAAATTTTGTAATAATCTAAATAAAAGAGCTACTTCAAAGTTCAATAATTCATTTCTTGAGTGAATATGTTAATCAGTGAATCGCTATCATCAGCAAACTTGTTAATCAATAACTCATCGTTGGTGAATTGTCATTGATGAATTTTCAAGGCATCTTTTCCTATATTCACATAACTGCATTCCACTAAGGAATTATGCATTGTGTACTTACAAAGTTTAATGTTGCTTTCACTTTTTTTTTAATGTCTAACTTTAAGATCTTAAACTAATGTTACATTTTGGATGTGAAATTGAAAATAAAATTGCCTCTTTCAAATTCCCAAAATAATGCCACATTTCTGCGCCTAAAGTATATTTTTAGAATAAGATGCATCGTTTATTGATTTACTAAAGTATAGGATGGTACTGAATCAAAACAAGAAGTAATGAAATATTTATTTTAAATTACACGTGTCTTATTTTTTTATGTTTAACATCTTCTTATTGAACATGAACTTTGTTCTTGTTAGGTTTACTGCAAGGTAGTGTTACAATCAATTATTTTTCGATTGACTTTCATTATTTCTGCTTGTTTATTTCTTGTTTAATTTGATATCAATTGAACTATCACTTTCTATTCATGGGAATATTTTGCTCACTCAGTTTCAAAATCAATTGCCAAAAATTGAGCCTGACCTTGAATAGAAAGGAAGAGTTTGTGTTTGGATTGAACTTCACTCTTTTCTACTGGAATTTTAAACAGAAAAATTCTACAAGTAAAGATTCTCTTAAAGAGTTAGGCCTCATTAACTCAAACTTGAAGGGAATGGTTCAAATATTTAGAGTTAAACAATATTCAACTTAACCGATTTTCAAGTTGGCTAATATTCAAACTAACTAATCATGGACATTTTAAAGTACAACAACTTGACTTATTCTAATTCCCTTATAGTACAGGTTTAAAGCAATAGTTGATAAGAAAACAAAAGAGGCCTAAATATAAATCGATACTGAATAAAATAAAAATGCAATCAAATCTCTTACAATTAAAGTGTATTAAAATTTATTTATTTAAAATGCATTAGAACTTATCTCTCTAGAATGCATTATATTTAGTATTATAATATGCACTAAAATTTATTGCTACAAAATATAATTCGTTAGCATTTATCACTATAAAATTTTCTATTGCAGTTTATAACTCTAAAGATACTTTAGAATTTATAACCATAAAAATGTATTAGAAGTTTATTACTATACATTACAATTTATTACAATAAAAATTCATTAGAATTTATCACTATGAAAATGCATTGTAATTCATTTCTATAAATAAGCATTAGAATTTATCTCTATAAAATTGGAATTGTTAGAATTAAAACCATGGTTTATAAGATAGAGAAAACAATTAAAAAATGAATCAATATCAGTATAGAAAAAATTACTACAATTTAGTTAGAGCTATAAAAGTTTATTTGAATTTCTTAGATAAGGCTTGACAATTAGCATCACTTGAGCTATAGTAAGATTTATTTTCATTGCTGTTGTGCATATTGTTTCACTAAATGTGCCTTTTGGCCTTTTTCAAGTGTATTTGGATGAAATCTGTAATTTTCATCTCAAACTAGGGAGTCTTCATTGAATAGCAAATCGAAATTATATTCAATCCATGGAGGTAAATTATTCTCATTGTATTAGCTACGACCAAGTATTAATGTTTTTCTATGTTAAGTATTATTAGTTATTTGCACTTGCAGTCTGAGTTAAACTTATATACACAGACAATTGTTACCCATGCAAATCAACAACTTAAGTGTCTGAGCTTGCAAAAGTATATAGCTCAATCAGTAAAGGTTTTATTGTTTCCTAGCTTCTATGTTGCTGCAGTACATAAACTGGACAATCTAGTGTTATATGTTTATTGTTGTCTTCATTGTATATACACATTTTAAAGGATTAGAATATTTTTTATAAGAAAAGAAAATATTGAATTATTTAGAGTTTATACACTATTGTCTTTATTATTGTATTGTGTTATTTAGAGTTTACAAACTATTATCCTTATTATTATTGTTGCATACAAACCATTTCAAATGATTATAATACATTGTTTCAGGGGAAGAAAATATTGGATTATTTAGGGTTTATGCACAATTGTTCTTATCTTTTTATGCATAACATTTGTGTCCAATCTTAGTCAACAGAATGAGAAGAAGTCACTTCTCTGGGTGAAATAAAAAGTTTTACTTGAAGTTCAATAAGGATTTTTGATTTTGACAAAGCTTATTACTTTGATTAGGAATATTTGAAGAAGGCCAAAGGATGCATCAGCGAAAATCTTGAGTGTATGTAAAAATAAAGATGGGGTGATAGTTGGTTTTGTTTGGTTATTTCTTGACTTTCATTTTTTTCAGTCATTTAATTGTTTTTGATAAATTTCTTTCATAAACAGGTTGAAAAACAGTTATATTATTTCACCTATAGCTGGAAGAAATAGAATAAAACACACTTTTCCCATGAGTATTAGTCTATAAGTGAATGTTGCAGAATGGCAGAAATTCTAAAATCCAAAATCTTTCCATTACATCACACATCTCTCCAAGAAAACCCTGGTCGAACTTTCGGTCAGCAATCTTTCTTGTAAAATATTTCCAATGATTATCTTTTGAAATAAATGCCTCAGATTACAGTTGATGAACTATCTGACAATTATAATCATCCAACAATTTTCTTCTTTGAGTTTTTTTTCTGGAGATGGTTCTGAACCTCATTTCAAAAATTATCTTTGAAACATTATTTTAATGCCAATATTGAACTTTATAGCGGTAGCCCTGTTGATAAGAGTTCCCGTTACTCATTTTTGAAAATGTCCACAATGGAAACTTGGCTGGCTGATTGGTTTTACAGCATGCCAACTCTTAATTGGTTATTTAATACTAGATATGCTTTGTTTTTATGAAACAGTTTTCTAGAACTGTCCTTTTTAAAAAAGAATAATTTGTAGGCAAATTTGGTTTTGTTGAAATATTTTTTCCAAAGAAATATTGTTGTAGAAATAGTCTGTATAAAAACACAGCTTGTAGAAAACACTGTTTTTTAAAAACTTTATAGAAAAACAGTTAGTAGAAAACACTGGTTTTGTTGAAATATTCTGTGTTTAAAAGCTATGTATTAGATCTGAATTGGTTGAACATATTGGTAACTAATCTAGTTGTATTTTATATCTGCATTTCAAAGATTGCATTTTTGTGTTGTATTTCAAAATCAAGTTTACACTCATGATTTCATTATACATCATGGCAAGAATTAGTATTATTATCTTAATTATTACATTACTGTTATTATCATATATTCATTATCATTAATTTCATCAAAAATAATATAGTCATCATATTTAATGAAACGTGCTAGTACAAGTAGAACAAAATCTATAAAATGGAATATTATATACAGACATTTTGATTCAACATACCTTTATAGTAAATTATAATATTTTCATTATGAAATAGATAAAGAATATTGCCGGTTCTACTATTATTACAGTACTAAATTTTATAGACTTCAATGATATGGAACTTTTTGTTCTTTTTTTCATCTCAAAAAGAATAACAGGTAATTATGGCCAAAAGGAGGGAAAAAAATAAAGAAAAAAGTTTGTAAGCTGAACCAAATTAAGACTGTGCAGTAGATTCAGTGAAACATTTCAAACTGCAACTCTGCATGAGAATGAACACTGAGTGAGAAAATATTAGGATGGCTTAATTTCTATAATCATTGATGCCGGGCAAATATAGAATATTCCTCATTAAAAAGAGGATAAGGAATCCTTTGAACTGCTTAAGAGGTACAAAGTACTCCAAGAGAATTATCATCAAAGATTAATACACAGGAGGGGTTTTTTATTAACATAGCAATCTTCTCAGTCATTTGACTTTTTGTGTAAAAAGACTTAATACATATAATAAAAGACAAAACTCTTATGATTTCAATGCATAGTAATCATTTAAAAGTACTTCAATCCTGTATTTTTGGCAACAGAGACAAAAAAAGAATATATATGTTATGGTCAAGAAAATTTTGGAATAATAACACAACTAAAATATAAGAAAAAAGATATATTGAAGGAATAATAAAAGAAACAAAGAATAGCTGAGATTAACTTCCTCTCAGTATGCACAATCACTACATTAGTTGTTATGATCAAGAGAAATTTGAAATAATAACATGACTCTGGTAAAATTTGAAATATGATATATTGAAGGAATAATAGAAGAAATAAAGAATAGCTGAGATTAACCTCCTTTCAATATGTACAATGACTTTGCTACACACTTATAGCTGCTAATTGGTAACTGAGTCTAGGCAGTATCAGTCACACCATCTGTAGGGGTTTCACCCCAATAATATATTAAACTTTCCTGGATCCTGAAAGTAATTCCGGATCAGCTCCAAAACCAAATTGTTTACAAGTTATTCAATTGTCTGACCAAACTGCCATTCCCAACCATACATTAATTCTAACAAAAAGAGAGATAGCTTAGATAGATAAAGAAGAAAATCTTGTATTTTGTTAATTGTGAATTAATGTTCATTGGATCTGGTATACAGCATTATTAATTGTAAAATAAAAAAAAGTCTTTATAATAAAAGTTGGAGTTAAACAACTTTTAAGGTCTGACAATTTAACTTGAAAAAAATGTTTTTCAAATGTTTATAGACATACAGCCAAATGCGCATACAGAGAATGTAACTTTTTGTGTAATGTCACACAGAATATATCTTAACACTAATCAGCCCTAATCCAAAAGTGGATTCATTTATTACAATTTAAAAAAGGTGAAATACCAAATGGTATATTCTAAACTTCTTTCCTTTCAACTATGTGAGTGTTCCATATATTTTTACCCATTATGGTAAACTTATAGACACTCATCTAAAGAAAACATGCTTCCTTCAAGTTAAAAAGCTTGTCTGTCTTTCCCAAAAAGTTGGCTGGGACTTCATGTTTGAAATTTTGTTTGAAGTCAAAAGTTGTATGAGAAGCTGTCTGGAATCTTCAGATTCTAATACAACACCAACCGTAACATTGAAGTCATGTTTTTGTCAAATTTTGGGCATGCATGGGTGGGGTCTGTTTTCTAGCAACATGACAGAAACATCTTGGTCTCTTTTGACAAACGGATTCCTTAAATCTGTCCAATGCTTCATGGTATCTGACTATGTTAATCATCTGAATATGCAGTGTTAGTTCCATTCTAAGTACACCTTTGCCTTTTAGATAATAGTGTCAGTATATTCATTGGTTCATGAAATAATATATTAGTCATGCTGGTAACCATATAACATTTTCTTTATTTTGTCCTGGTTCATTTTCTTTAAAAGAAATTTGAACCGTCATATTTGAAAATAATGAAGAAAGTGCTTATAATTTACCAGATGTTTTTGAGATGAGTTATAATTCCTATTCAGATTATTTAGACTTTTGTTTTCCTATTTTTGTAGCCTTTATTTATTTGTTTAAATTTATCAGATGATCACTGATAATTATTTTTTTTTAGATTATTCAGATTGTTGTTCTCATCTTTATTGTTATATACACATTTCTTTGAGTTTTTGAGATAAGGCTTTGCAATTATAATTATTTAGATCATTCAAATTATTATTGTCATTTTTTATTATCATGTTCACAACATTGTTTTATTTGGCTGAATTTTTTAGATGAGGTTTCATAATTAGTAATGCTCAGGTTGTACAGATTTGCTCTCATATGTATGATTGTATTCATGTTTCTTATTTGAGCTACAAGTCACATGGATCCATGTCAGCTGATCAAATAGGACCTTTTGAATTGTCCTAACAAAAAAATTAATTAGTTTACCATAGCACAATTTCCCAAAAGACTTATTATGGGTCACTTCTTAACACAGTGACAAAAAATGAATTTGCTTCCTCTTTGAGTCACCTGCCCACAAAATTGAATTTAACAATAAAAATGAGAGTAGAAGCCTGGATAACTTTTTTTTTAATGATGTGACAAAAAATAAAATAACATAAAACTGAATATTTCCTCTGAGATGATATGCTGTTGATTCTCAGGAATAGATAGTCAAAAATATTTTAATAAATATCATTATATCATGGAATTACAATTTTTTTTTTTTTTTTTAAATAAATGAATTACTTTATTGATAAAAATTGTAAAATGTTGTAAAAGATTAATATTTCTAAAATATATAGTAGACTTTTCCTCACGTGACTTCCTCCAGAGTCTGTTTTGGACAGTCGCTGATCCGTAGTCGTGGAAAAAGATTTGAAGATCACATTTTTTCCAAAAGCTTGAGAAAAGGCTATTTCATCATTTCGTTTCCTTTTCTTTCAATATATATTCTATTTTATATCTTTCCTCCTACTTTCAAATAAAACAACTGTTTTTGTTACTATTTCATCATGAAAGTAATTTTTTTTTTTATTACAGAACTGACTCCTGGCTATGTTGAACCTCGGTCATCCAAAAAAGAACAAAGTAAACACACGGAGCCTTTACAGCACAGTTTCCTCTTTTCTGATGATAAATGTGTTCCTTCCAGAAGGTTTAACCGACCAAATATTGCTTATGTCCCTGATTGTAGTCAGTGGACAGATGCCAGCCATTCTACAGTGGACAGTGGCATTTCTGACATACAATGAAATGCAATACAGATTAAAAAGATACCCAACTTTTATATAGTTCTATAGGTTACATAATCTGGTTATACAGAACATATAGAAGACTCTGTAATCTGTACAGGCACCGGTCATGATGTTTCTCATTTAAGTACCACACTTTTAAAAACCTGCTGATTTTAAAGTCATCAATCACTGCCCATACTAACCTCAACATTCCAGTCTTTGTTATATAAATACACACACAAACACACACAGGAGACTTATATATTCAGAGAGAGAAAGAGAGAGTAGATTAACATGTATGTTCACATAGTCAATGGCACTTTGTGATACAGTTACTTGTCTATACATTAATTAAACCAAAAGTTTCTGGTTTGATTAATGAATGTCCAAGATACTGAAAACCAATAGATGCTATTGTCTCCCTGTCTATACTAATCTATTTTTAATATAAATATGCTCTACCACTGTAATTGAGCACTCTCAATGTATCAATATAGCAAATAATCTATTTGACTACATCGTACATAGATGTATAAGTATACATATATCATGTGTGTCCCTATATATATATATATATATATATATATATATACACACACATACATACACACATAACTGATCATTTTCAGTTAAAAAATATAGCAAATAATCTCTTTGACTATATTACATATATGTGTGTATAGACAACAATATATATATATATATATATATATATATATATATGTATGTATATATCTCCACACCCTCACACTTTGAGCATTTTGAATAAAATATATCTGATTATACTCTATATGTGTGTGTATATATAACCATATATACACACACATATACTAACACATACAGTATTGAACATTTTCAACAAAGCCAATAATCTATTTGATCATAAAATATATCTATATGTAGATATAGATATATAGATTCATATGCATATATACAATGTATATATACATACACACATATATATATGTAGGTGTGCATGCACACTTAAACATAATCATGATAATTCAATCCTTTTTAGGACATACTTGTTACTTGTTATTTCTTTCAGCAACATTTTAATAATACAATTGAGTTTCAACAATCGAAGAAAACACTCAGCATTGTAAACATGTTTTGTTTCATAAAAGTTACATTATCTTTTAGAAAAGAGAAGAAAAAAAATGAAAAATGAAAAAAAAATTTCAAATAACATGTAACACATAATCAAGGAAACTTTCATTAAACTTGTTAAAATGTTTAGTTTTTTTTTTTTTGTGCTCCTCCTCCTCCTCCTCCTCCTTCACGTCCTCTTACTCCTCTTCCCACTCCCTTCTGTCATTGGCAGACTGGCTGAAACCTACTGACCATGTACTAAGTACATAGAAAGGAAAAAAAAACGTAAAGTAATGTGCTATTTCTCTATTTGTTACTATGCATCTCTTTTTTTTTTCTTGTTAAATTTTTTTGGTCTTATTTACCCTGTTAAGCAATGTTATCTGACACCTGGTTATACTTTTCTACTCATGGATTCAAGCAAATCATAGCATGTAAGTTTTCTTCTTACATTTTGGTTTATCTGAAGACACAATAACAACTGAAAATTATTTTAATTCTAATTAATTTATTTATAATTTTCGTTTCTTTCTTTTTCCATTACATATTTTCAAAGTATTTTCCTGTTTATGTTACATTGATTGCCAATTTGCAGGCTTTCAACTTTACACTTATCACTAAATTTCAGAGTACTTCTTATGAATCTGAAATGTTTAAAAAACGGAGAAAAAGCCCCTATAAAATATATCTTTAAGGTCTATACTATTCTTATTCTACTTATCAATTCCTCATTTTACAATAAGCTAGTAAGAATAAAAATTGCATTGTATTTGAATTCTTGTAATCTTTGAATAATATGATGATTTGAAACTACCCAGATTAATATAAACATTACCTGGTATGGCAGGAATAAATAGATAATTCACAAATGTAAATAATACTATTGTTGATAACAATAATTATGATAATTATAATCGAGCTGAATATCTTGTATTCCACAATTCTTATTTTGATTCCAGAGAAAGCCACTAGCGTAAAAGTTCTGATTTCAGCATGTTTGAAATCCCAGATAATAATAACAATGATAATAGTAATAATAATAATAATAATAATCAGATTCTAATGAAGATAAATATTCCAGCTATGAAAAGTATGAATGCTTCATAAGAATAAATAATAACATTATAGATGATCATAATTATAATGATATTAACAACAACAACCAATGCTTGTATAGACAAGAAATATTGTTTAGAGTCAGAGTGAAAAATAATGCCAACCACAGAGTTGAAGAATGTTTGAAACATACAAATATCTATACAACTGATGATGAATGTAGCTGAAAGCTGAAAATAGGATTGAATGGAGTGGAGATCTATACCATCCAGAGATCCCATTGTTTAATCCTAAATCTTACTATTCTAGAGACTTTATATCATTCGAATTACAACAAAGTAAATAAAGATATTATTAGTCATAATAATATTGGGCCATTTAATTATTATAATTAAGTTTTCATAAAGTATTATTGTTTTCTCTGTTTAATAATGATAAAAATTTTCTGAGTTATTTTGAATGTAGGAAATCAATTAAGTTAACAAATGCTGTTACAAGTTAAAAATAATATATAGTGCCTGTTGTGACAATGATTAATCCCACAGACAATTTGAATTAAAATCATTATGGGTAAGCCAATAGTTTTGCAATAATTTGGCATAACTTGGCAGCTGAGGTTGTTTTTTTTATTAATGCTATTCATGTAACAACCAACACATGACTGTAAGATGCAGAGCTTGCCAAAAACTTTCTAAACTTTCTTTCTAGGATTTAATTCTGTAGCCTAAAGCAATAATTTAGCCATTCAGGATTCTTTTGTTGAGGATGATGACCTGCCTACAGCTGTAAAATTCTATGCTTGTTTTATATTTCCTTACTGTTACTTTTTGTCTTTAATTCTAGAGTATGGAGCATGACCTTAGAAAAGTACTTCATCTTGCTTTATTGTTAAAGTTCATAGATGTTTTACGGTTTGATAGAGATGGCCTTGTACCAGGATTGGACTGGCCAATATTAAAACAAAAATACTTTCAGTCAAAAGTCCTCACCTGACTTCAACTTTAATCCAATGAAAAGCAAAAATGACGACAGTGAGGTAGATAAAAAAAAAGAGGAGAATGAAGAGAAGCAACAACAATAACAAAAGAAAATAATACATTTTTGGAAGGTTAAAGACCGCAAATTGCAGCCATTCAAAATCAAGCTTTTAGACATGACTTTGCTGGTTTAAATTACCTTTGAAACAAACTAAAATCAATTTGGAAAATAAAATATTTTTCCAGAGAATCCAACTCGCAGTTTGATTGTCTCCATAAACTTTTACCTAAAAGTTAACGTACTGTGTTCAATTGTGCATTAACTTAGGGAACAAAAATTTTTTTGGTCACTCGTGCTACACTAAAATCCAGTTTATAGTTAGTAAAGCGTAAATTCCAAAATCAAACTTCATTATATACATTCATCATATTTGCGGCTTCAAAATCACAAGTGTGGCAATGCAGGTGTCTGAGCAAAAACTACATGTATATCACAAACCCCCTCTGGGTATCTTTGTTGCATATCAACCCACACCTCCAACACAATAAAGAAACAAGGTCATTGGTAGAGATTCAAGAATGAATCAAAGGGCAGTTTGCAGAAAAAAGACCAGATAGATATTTTTTAAGTTAGAATCAAGGTAGTCATATATACTATGATTAGAATTTAAGCCTATTTTACCTAAATAGTTACTGCCAACATGAATAGTCAGTATCAAACTTCCATCCATGTTTTAGAGACATGAATAAATATTAAAATTAAATAGATAAAATTAAAAGGAAAATCTTTTGTCTGACTACCATTCTACTAGAATTCCTTTCAACTCACAATTTGAATTTGATACAATTAAGAGAAGTTGGATCATAAAATAAACACAGAGAATTTGTAAGTTTGAGCAATGAAAACACAAGAGAAACAAATAAAGAAGAATACACCATTTGCCATGGATTCAAATTCACCATAGTTTTTTACATTATGAAGAACTAGATAGTGGAAAAGCTCTAATTTTGTTTAATTTGTTAAATCCCTCTTTACAGTCAAAGACACTCTCTTAAACTGTAACTGCCTCTGAAAAACCTATCCCGCATACTCCCAAAAATGTAACCTAGATGCATAATTAAAAAAAATCAAATCAGTGAATGTTTTAGTTTTCTATAAAAACAAAAAGCAAAGGCTCCTTTTTATACCTAACTTAATACAAGGAAATACTAAAAATGAGTTAACAATGAAAGTAACTAAAAAACAATAACCTAATTTGTAAATCCAGAAAAGACAAAACTAATTCAATCCATTTTTCTTGGCATTAATCAATCAGCAAAGGTTGATAAGCTGTTAATATACAAACTACCAACATAAAATATGCATTAAACAAATATTGTGCAAATACTGCAAAGTTCTTGACTTAATCTTGCATTGATATTGTGTTGAGTAGAATGAACTAAAAATCATCCCTTGATTTTTTTTTTCACAGCATACATAGTCCAGTAGAGTGACTTCATGAATGAACAGGCTAGCTACTGTGAGATTAATGGCAATATTTCCTTCAAAGATGGAAATCAACACATGCTGTATCAGTATGTTTCATCTTTCTGTTTCTTTTCTATCACCATTGATAATGAATTATTTCCTTTTAACAATATCTATTTATAATTTATATTATATAGAAAAACACTGAATTACCAATTATTTATTCAGTTGTTAAATTTTTAGAAAAATAGATCCCTTTACACTATATCTATTAATAAAAAAATTAATAATAATAATAGCAACAATAATAATATTAATAATAATAAAAATAATTTCACTTTCAGTCAGATATTTTTAAGTTGAAGACCAATCACCTATTCTTTATATTTTATACCATGAATTTATGAAGACTCTATAAATTTTAAATTGTTTTCAAACATTTAATCATAAAAGATATTGATGGTGATACTACTACTACTAATACTAATACTAATGTTACTACTACTACTATGACTACTATTATTATTATTGATGATTTATTATTATTATTTTTTATTATTTGTTTATTAGATTGGAAGTCTTATCAGTTGTTCTTTATATTCACTACTAAAATTTTTCAATTAATATTAATAATAATAATAATAATAATAATAATAATAATAATGATCATAATAATAAAAATCAATTGGTTGTAAAAAGGTTTCAATGATACTGGAGTAGATGCCCTTTATTGGAAGATGTGACAATGAGGATTAACCATGTCCTCTGTCACAATTAAATGATTGGACAAGACATCTAGTATTGATAGTCAGTGTTTACTATGATTGGTTAACATGAGAGTTATTGCCAAAATTGCAGTAACAGCCAATGGCCCAATGGTAGAATGTTTGCTCCCAAACCTGCTGGCTGTTGGGTTGAGCTTGGTTATACATTGCTGACAAGACCAAATGAGGATGAAGCAGCCATCCAGTGTTCTCATTGCTGTTGCATTTGATATTTTTCATTTGTCTGATTACAGTGAATCAAAAAATTTATAACTACGCACATACACATATAATGGACTCCCTCGTCAATTTCAATGTATGAGTGTCATCCAACTGCACATGGCTGTCCTACTATCACATAAAGATTTGTTTTCAGCACCATCCACACTTCTTAAAACTGTTAACACAGTCGGTACAAAGGTTTGCCATAGATTACATGAAAAACATTTTACATCAGAATTTTCCTTCTCCTAGATGCCTGGCTTAACAAAAACTAAGAGTTTATCTATCCTAGTGGTTTAACCTCGCCTGCAAACACTAGCTTTGGTATTTCCACATCCCAGTGCAAGTTATGGTACATGGCATTCCTAAGTGGTCACCCATTCAAGTACTGACAGGCTCAACATTGCTTAACTTCGGTGATCTGATGTGAACCAATGTCTCCAACTTGATTTGACTGTAACATATGTACATTTTTTATAATAATATTTTCAACTATTATATCAAATTTGAAGACCTGTGAAATAGAACTTTTGAATTCACCAAAAGATAATGATAATGATATCATTTTCAAAAACCTATCAGCTGCACCTTATTTCATCATCATATGAATTCTTGTATAAATTTCAAAATATGATGCTAGAATATATTATTTAATTATCTTTTTTTATTGAACATAATCTTTCCAAAATTCATCCAAAAAAAGAGTTTATTGATGAGGAATTTTGCACTGATGATGGTAGTTCAAATACTATGTCACTAAAAACACATAGTTATATATCCTCTAATGATTCTTTGAATAGTATTGAATCAAAATTTGTTGAATAAAATCTACAGGAGTATGTTTACACTTCAATTGTTTCCCTTTGGTTTTGACAATCTAACACACTTGGTCAATTAATGCTTCCTCATTTCATTTCATACAACAGATTTTTAAAACTGTTTATCAGTGTTTGTAGCTCCTTTATATAAATCAGTTCTATCCATTCAGATTTGTGTAGTGTTTTTAAGTGCAAAACGAAGCACAAACCTAGAGAAACATGGAGAAAATATGTACTGATTGACACAAAGCCAAGTTGGGAACAGTGCCAGTTTCACATGCATGTGAGGTAGATTGCCCCACTGTAGGCTTTAGAAATGGGCAGTCACTTATTTGAAATTCTCTAGGTACTAGGATAAGACTGATTTCAAAAACCCAGGTAGATGGGACCAATCAACTCAACAAGAGTAACTTAACTAGTTGAAGGACAACACTGATTACAAAAAGTATGGGGATGTAATGAACACATAAAACTGGCCTGGTGCCAAACTTTGGTGCTCAACCAGGTATATATATCTCCTTTTATGGTACCTTATGCACCAGATAATAGACCTAAATCACTCCTCTAATTCAAGTTGGAAGGTGTTGCCTGGAAGAATGACCCTCTAAGAGAGATAAGGCTTTTGAAACCAATCTCACACCCGAGAATGCCAGACAAGTTGAAAATTGGAAAATCTTTCAATTTAGAAATATTTTCAGTGATCTGTTAGAATTAATTTTGCTTAAAAAAAGTAATTGTAATGTTGATTTGCATTAACAGACATAACATTATTATTATTGATAATATTCAGGTTATTAAAATCATTGTTCTCATCTTAATCTTTATATAATCAGTTCAGCCAATAAACATTCTAGTGGTATTTATCAATCTTAAGCTCCTGCTAGTCAAATATTGGAGCCTTCATAGAACTACAAACTGGAACCTTGTTTTGATCCAAAGGGACTCTAGGAAAATTGGGTAAACATAGGAAAGCAAATTATGTTTGTAAATGACAACACTGATTTCAATAACATAAACAGAATGCACTGATGAACCCTGGCCAATTAGGAAAGGGAAGATCTGAAAGAGAAAGCCAATGGACCCCATGCCATAGAGCACATCAATATGAATTTTTGTCAAATCACAGTTCTAAACTATATTCAATAAATACATCGACACCCACTTGTGTACGTGTATCAGATCCATCGCTTATACCGTATTTTTGAAGATACCTATATTACCTGGTTTGCAAGACCCAATCAGTGGTGGAAGAGTTGCAGGCAGTATTTGCAAGGGAGTGTAGGCAGAGGACATTCAATAAATAACTACAAGAATAAAGATTAATCTTATATTTATAATCACAACTAGTATTTGTATAAATCTATTTTAATTTTTTAAAATTATTTTCATCAATAGTCAGGATTAAAATAACAAACTCCAGATGAATGTCACCTAAGGCCAGGGGCAGACTGGTGTTTTTAAGTGGCCCAGGCATTATCTTCAGAGCAACCCATCTCACTAAAATAGGCCTAATGTAGCAACTCATCTTACAGGTTCTAGGATATATCCTATATATGATAATTTTGTGGATTTAACAGATTTTTAATGTGCTATTTCTTAACATGCTTAGAAATATAATTTGGAAAGGTTTTAAACATATTGGATGTTATAAACGCTTGGATGTTATACATCTTATTAATCCCTCCGGTCCGGGTTGACTCTAGCCCCGAAGTCAGAGTGCATCTTCCTTCTCTCTCTTTTCTACCATGATTTGCCTTTAAAATTTGACTTTTGATTTTTCTTATCCACTGGCCCACTGGCCTCATCGGCCCGCCGGGCATTGCCTGAATGGCCAGTCTGCCATTGGTTATAGATATTATAAAATATTTGGAAGAGAAAAATGTATTATTTATTTCTAATTCTCTGTCCAGCTTAGACTAAAATCCATGTTGTTTTAATTAAATAAAATTAATTAATTCGCAAAGAAATCAGTTGAAACACAAAATATTTGGAAGGGAAAATTATGTATTATTTATTTCTAATTCTCTGTTCAGCTTAGACCAAAATCCATGTTGTTTTAATCAAATAAAATTAATTAATTCGCAAAGAAATCAGTCGAAACACAAAATATTTGGAAAGGAAAATTATGTATTATTTATTTCTAATTCTCCATTCAGCTTAGACCAAAATTCAGCTATGGATTAAATAGCATATTGTGTTATCCAAAAACTCTGTGTGGACAAAAATAACATTTATCAAAAAATGATTGTTCTCGGAATTAAATAAACTATAAAGGTTTATATGCCGTAAAACAAATATAAAATTTCAAATCATGTAATCATTTTATAGAAAAATATCAAATTATTTTAAGTTGGATTTTATTTAAGATTAGACTAATTAATTAGACTAGTTAATTTTGTCAATCATGTTTAATATTATTTACAAACAAACTCTAATAAGACCTTTAGATAAGAATTTATCTATAATAACTATTTTCATAAAAGAAATGAAAATACAAACTAACTTTACAGGAAACTTTTTTCTATAACAAAAATATTCAAAAATTTTTTTTTTTTGCATTTTCTGAAAACAATTTTTAATTATAGCTTTCAACAATTAACTTTGGTCACAAAGTTCAATATCAACTCCTCTTATTTAAAATATATTTATTAAAATACACTTTTTTTCTTATTCTTTCAGCATTTATAGTATTGTTTTTATGTATTGATATGCTATAAATAGTCCATCAATCATAGGATTCTTAATTTGATTTGCCAAATTAAGAGACTGTAAAAATTTGTAACCATGAAATTAGAAAATGTTCCTAGGACAAAACATGTGTACAATAATCGTTTCAAACAATGCAATAATAAATAGGAAATCTAATTTTGTATGATCGTTATATTTCAAATCTAACTAATAAAATATAATGCAAAAATGAAATCAATTCATAGAATATATTTAGTTCAAGATTTATATTTAGTTAATCACTGGATACTGTTTATTTTTCTATTTCCTTTTCTTTTTTTAAGACTAGAATTTCCACAACTGCATATAATAATGTTATTGAATGTGTTTTTGATTGTCTGTTTGTTTTGTTGTGGTTGGTTTGATAATGTCTTTTTTTCTTAAAAAAGCAAAATGAAATATTTTGAACAATGCATTTTGTTATTTGATGATGCAGCCAAATCTGTCTTTTTAGTGAATAAAACTGTCCTGCACATTTTTACATGTTAAACTACACCATGATTATCAAAATTTTAGGTTTAAAAAAAGAAAAATAGATCATATAGATCAGGGGTGTCAAACTCAAATGTTAAATACACAGTGGGAAAAACTTTAAATTGAACAAAGCCGCTGGCCAAGGTTGAGCATATTAAGTATGGGCCCAAAGAAGTTATGATTTAACAATAAAAATTGAACAAGAAAGGCTTATATAACTTAAAAGTGCAGCAGGCATGCAAAATTGAGTTGCTAAAAATAATAATAAAACATATCAATGGCATATTAAATAAAATTTAAATAAAATCTAACATTAATTTGAAATTGCTTCACGGGCAAAATATGATTACACTGGGGGTCAGTTTTTTACACATATGATATAGATGGATGCAATTGTTTTTACCAGTCTGATTGTTTGACATTTTTAAATATTATGATGTGAGTCACACACCATCTTAGAATGACACTTTTAAATCTAAAATTTAGGGATGAGTTTTGATTATCACCAAAATTTAAATTATTTGGACTTTTGTTCTCATTTTTATTGAGATATTAACAATGTTTTGTTGAAGGCGTCCTTTGTTGAATTTGGAAGCCATCTTGGAATCAGAAACCAAACCCATTTTTTTAAGCTACACCTGACTGGTATATAATGCAATATTTTCATATAAACTTCAAACGACAGTCATTTGGAAAAAAACAGCCTCTGCATAAAGAAATACTAAGGATACTTATCATAGATTGAAATATAACATAGAAGTAAACAATCTACTGAAGTGGATTGGTTAAAAGGTTGGGCTTCCAGTTTCAACAAGGCACTCATGACATGAAGGTTTCTATGTTCAAATAAAACTTTGAAAACGTCAAAGAACACATTAAGTAAAACGTTGTGAATATAATGATAACAATGAAGATTCAAATAAAAGTCTAAAGTTTAAATAATGACTAGGGCTGTGACAATATTCTTTAATAAAAGAATATTCTTGTCACAGCCCTACTTGTTACTTGACTATTTTGCAATTTTACTATTTCTTTCGATTCTGTAGTTATTGCTAATAACTACAGAATTAAAAGAAATGGTAAAATAGCAAAATAGCCCAGTCTGTGACAAGAATATTCTTCAATAAAACTATATTGTCACAACCCTAATAAGGCCTAAGGCTGTGACAATATTCTTTTATCAAAGAATATCCTAGCCATAGCTTTACTGCTTACTTAACTATTTTGCTATTTTATCATTTTTTTTTAAATTCTGTAGTTATTACTAATAACTACAGAATTAAAAGAAATGGTAAAATCACAAAATAGCCAATTCTGTAACAAGAATATTCTTCAATAAAAGCATATTGTCACATCCCTAATAATTACATTACTACATCTTAGTTAGTTTACTAAAACTAGAATACTTTTGATAAATTATAGTGAATTGCAAAAAGGTTCTATACAAAAATAAAATCTATTTAATATTTAGTTTTTTTTATTAATTTTTAAAATCAATTAACATTCTCTTCAGAAAAAATAAAACTAGGGCTGTGACAATATGCTTTTTTTAAAGAACATTCTTGTCATACCCCTAGTTATTAGGGTTGTGACAAGAATATTCCTTAATTAAAGCATATTGTCACAGCGCTACAAATAACTACAGAATTAAGAGAAATGCTAAAATCACAAAATAGTCAAGTAACAACCAAAATATTCTTTGATAAAAGCATAGTCACAGTGCTACAAATAACTACAGAATTAAAAGAAATGCTCAAATTGCAAAACAGTCAAGTAACATGAATATTCTTTAATAAAAGCATATTGTCACAGCCCTACTAATAACTACATAAATAAAAGAAATGGTAAAATTGCAAAATAGTTAAGTAACAACAAGAATATTCTTTAATCTATATATTGATACGATAGCAAGTGTGTTATTTTGTGTGTCATGCTTACATCAAAAGAAAAGACCTTAACTCCCTTTAAAGTCACTCTTTATCTTTTAAAAATCATTAAAACCATTTTTATCATATTTTATATAAGAACGTTTTTTTAATCAAAACTCTAAAAAAAAATTCCAAGCAATTAATTTGCAATTTTTAAAAACTATTTCTCAGGATTTGTTTAAATCTAAGAATGTTAATTTTACTTTCTGATATTTCAACTACTGTGGAATTTTGAACTATTTCTCAGGATTTGTTAAAATTTAAGAATGTTAAAT
>JAYKTE010598185.1:0-18201 GCA_036873565.1 Xipholeptos notoides | reverse complement strand
AAACATCAATTATCAACTTGTATACTTATAATACCTATCTGACATATCCAGGATTATTTTTCTAATTGATCTTAGTTTTTACTCAAAAACTTTACAAAAACATAAGATTAACACAAATATATTTTTTAAAGTAATATATTAATAATTTAACTTGAATATTCCTATCATATCAAAATATTGAGCAAGTTTAATTAGATTATTTTTTAAAATGATTTTTATAAAATGAATGAGAGAAAAACAGTGTTTTTAAAAAATAAAATTTTAGTAAAATCCAACAATTCTTTTACACAAAATGGTTTTATGTAAAAATCATAAAATAAATAATGGATAGCATGCAGTTATTGTAGTTATTTGAAAAGAATTTAAATAATCAAAAACCCCACCATACAAAAAATGTAAAGTAAAAGGATAAATTTTAAATTTACTGGAGATTTTTTACATGGGGAAAGAAAATCCTTATTTTTCTGCAAGTTATTGGAATGAATAGGGACATTCATGATTGTTAATGTACATCTATCTATCACTATTTCTATCAATGTATCTATTGAATAGTTAGTTAATAGGAAGATCAAACAATTAAAAACAAAATCAATTTGACAGTATCTTTGAAAATCTACAAAAAACAAAAGGAATTATCCAATCATTGGGAAATTTTCAGATAAAGTAAATAATTTTATATTGCTTTTCAGAATCCTTGAGCCTCATCTCAAGGCATGATAATTTGTATATTATGCAGATTATGGTTTGCATTATCTTTGTATTGAAAACCTGAAGAAGGCCAAAGGATTGACTGAAACATAGTGAATTTAACAAATACAAACATGAGAACCATATAGTCTGCATGATAAACATACAATTTATTTTTATTTTTATTTTTGTGATAATTGAAAGAAATATAAAGCTAAAAACAAAATCTTGAAGAAATTTTACCCATAATAGGGTTTATAATTATAATTATAACAAAATTGATAGTTGACTGGTTGGTTACATTAAAAATTAATGAAAATACCTCATTTCAAATTACAAACTTTTATTCTCACTTCAAAAATGTATTGTTATTTCAAATATTTTTTTTTTTAATAATCTGGTTTCTCTCCTCTTTCAGAAAATATGTTACTGCTTGTTCCCAAAAAGTTTAAGGGGGAGGGGAGAAAGGCCAAAAATAAATATATAAAGATAAAATATAGAATATATATATATAAGTGAATAAAAAAATTCATTCCAAATTTAAAAAAAAATCAAATTTTTACAAAATTCATTTTTCAATGAAAAATCTGTAAAAATTTCACATAGATTAGTATATGATTTTTGTTAGACTTTTAAACATTGAGTGTCTCTAAGATATTAGAATATTTTATCTTTGTGGGTTTCAATAATTTTAATGGTGTCAAAAAATTCAAGAGTGCAATGTTTAACTGAAGAAAATGACATCTGTTTAAAAAACCCCAATGAATTAGAAATTCAGGTACTTTAAAAAATTATTTTTGAATATTCATATAACTAATGTTCCGAATTTTTATCTATATATCTATAATTTAGACATAAAAAAATAGTTTGATTTAAAAACCTTTTTGCTTTTAATACAATAAAATCTAGGGTTTTATCTTTATGGTAGAACCAAAAACTTGTTCAGAAATAATGGATTTTAACAGATTTTAAGTAGTTAAAAAACAACTGATTTGACTGGCAGTCTCTAGATTACATGGTAAAATTCTATTGTGTACATTTCTGTTGAGTATAATACATTTCCAGCAAAGTTTGGTCTTGTACAAGCATTTTATGACCCACTACCAGCCATATGCAACTAGTTTTTTTTCTTTTATGCCAGTAGGGGTGGTTACATACAAGAGATTCTACTGTATCTTCAATTTTGTAAAATTCATTGAACATTTTTTTTAAACTATCAAGTAATATCTATTATTCCTTAAAATTTTTAAGGTTGGACTATTTTGAACAAAAAATCATATGGAAGCAAGGTTTTTTAGCATATTTTATAATATAAGCACCAACTAAATACATTATTTTCAGAACATAAAAAGTTTGTTTTTTTTAGTTTTTTAAATGTATACATTTTCATTACACCCAAAGATATCTTTTGGTTGATAATTTTTTTCTAGTAAGTTAGATTAAAAATTAGAGATGAAAAATTCAAGAAAAGCCGTGAACTGTAAATGTGAGCACATAAAATATTCATTTTACAAAAGCCTGACTAAATAAGCATGAAATGACAATATCTTAATAGAACAAAAAAGCAAACAATTTTACAGGCATCAAAAGCAAGCAATTATATCTAACTATAAAGAGTAGAAGGGAAAAACTGCAGCAAAGTTAACATTGTTGTTTATCATATTTAAGAAATAAAGAGTGAAACAAGAGAAACTTGACATGCATAGTGTTCATTATAAGTAAAAATTAAGTTATTAATTGAAGTTTGTAGAAATAAATTTAAATGAACGGCCAGTTAAACAAAAGCTGATACAATATTGCAAGTCTTGGGAACATGGAAAAGCTTTGTTGATAACATTGACAGCAATAGTAGCAGCAGCAAACAAAATTCTTACCATGCTCTTCCAAGCTCCCCGATATCTCTCCCATCAAGCACCTGTGATATATCTCCAGTCACTGTGTGAGAGAGGTTCACTGGCTTTCCACACCCTCAACAATAGCTGGTCTGCTCAGCATCTTAAAGAAGAGGGGCGGGTGATAAAGTCTGAGAGTACTTCCTGGGTCAGGCAAGAACAGAACCAGATAGAATAGTGGAAGTAAAAAGTAATTACAACACCAAAAAAGCTATCAACAAAACTTATCTTTTAAACTTAAGTTTGTTTAAATCTAAAATGGAAGAAAAATATAGCAACAAGAGAAAACTGAAGCAATTATAATTTCTAGTGTAATAGTTGTGAACAATAGTGTTCAACATGTATATAAGTTTATTATAATACCCTTTCTTTTACAATTAAGTCATGAACAGGTTGACATGAAATTGTAAACTTTAGAATAATAAAATATACAAAAAATAAATCTATCAACACAAAATATTTCTTTTAATTTTTTCTTAATAGAACAAAAAACATGAAAACTTAGAAATCATTAATTCAATAAAAAATAAATTGGTTGTGAATTTTAGACGGTCACATTAAATTGACAATACTATTATTATTGAATATTTAATAAGTGCTATTTTAATTAATGTTAGAAACAATAGTAAAATATGTTTGGAAAAGTACATTTTTTGATCATCTGTATATTATTTAAAGGGACCAATAAACAGTTTTACACCAACTGAGACAAACCATCAAATATAATATGAATGTCAAAATACAGGATAATCACAATTCTTACAATAACAAAAAAGTATCACACACACATACACACAGAGTTGGGTCTGGGAAACATTTGTATAAGTCAAAATTTTTATTAAATTTCTGATGAAGAGGAGATATACTGTTACTATATTTGCATAAACTAAGAATATGCAAAATCAATTATAGTAAATAATGAAATTATATACAATCAAATCAACAGTGAAAAAAAGTATCTATACATAACAATGAATAATTCTGATTTAATACTTTGTAGCATAGCCTTATTCTGTTTAACTTCAATTTTTTCTGTAGTTTTTAATGATTTAGAAGTTTATTTTGGAAATTTGTCTCGTTCCTTTAACTCTTAAATGCATGTTGGAACTCAATTTAAATTTACAAATAGTGCCACAAAATTTGATCAATTTTGTTTTCAACAGTTCCATGATTTGTTATAGTTTTAATTAATTGAAACTATGGTAGAAAATTAAACTTTAAGGTTCTGATATTTTCCTGTAACTTTTACCAGATTTCTACCGTTCAATAATCAAGGTATTTACTGAACTTTTGAGTTCAGGCATTATTACAACAGTAAAATTTCTCAGTGTTGAATGAACATGCTAATGCTAACATTTTAATACATTTATGTGGCTACTGATAACATTATCGGAACAAACAAAAAAGTTCCAATAATAAATCTTAAAACAAGTTAGTGTCATCTAAAAAATTAATTTGTTGTGTATGAATACTTTTCAGGGGAAGTATTCATATAATTTCTGTATTTATGCAAATAAGTATAAAATTGGTATATCAAATTTTTGATTATTTAAAAAATGTTGACACGTATAAATATATTTTTCCATAGTGTGTGTGTATATATATATATATATATATATAATAAAAATAAAGAATTTGCCTGCCATTAACAGCGAACTTTAAAATAACACTACTCTGAATAGAAAAAAAAATGGAATTATTTGATCTTAATCATCTATCTTAATCAAATATATAGTGCTAATTAAGGAATTTTATAATTACTCTTCTTCCACATTTGGGGTGCTATAAAGCCAGTAAGATATGCCTAAAAGGAATATTTTTTTCTGAGAATAATGACAAAAATAAAAATGTTAAGGAAATAAAATCATTAAGTTTTGAAATCTAAGATTTTATAGAAATTTTCAAATTTTGATTGGTTTTAGTTTTTGGTGAAGAAGCACCAAGATAATCAGTTCTATTAAAACTTTACCACCAGTTACTAGTCTATAGGATTTAAATTTAAAAAATATGCAAATTCTTTTATTAGTAAAATTATATCTCTATAAACCAATATAATAAGTTTATAGGCAATAATTTTACTAAAAAAAATTGTTTGGGGATAAATACAAAGTTCTTAAAAATGTATGTCTTTGCCGTTTTTGGTGGGAGATAATTTAAGTTTTCTAATTCAAACTTAATAGCAAAAATTACTAGTCATTATTAGACAATAAATTGCAAAAAAAACTTTTATAAATGTAATGAATAAGAACTAATTCCTTCATTACATTAGACAACTTAGAATTTATTAATTAAAAAAATGACAAAATAACTGTTTGAAATATTCAACTAAAATCAACAACTGTGTGAAAAATACTGATATCAATAAATTTAAAAGTGTTCGCATTGTATACATTTTAAAGAGTAGGTTTTTAATTATCAATTTATTTAATTATCAATTATTATATTTCTTAATCTTGATAATTACCTATTATCATTTTAACTAGAATTATGAGTAAATGAAGATTAAAACTAAATTTCCCATTTTACCTTTTCAGAGAATATATGTGTGAAACATTATTTTAAAAGGTATGTATACAGTTTTTAGCAATAATTTCACTCATTTTTTAAGAGAGCATGTTTTTTTTAGCATTTTATGAACATATATGAAACTATGTATGATTGCAATTATGTTCATTTAGATTTTTCACGGTTGAATGTGTTAAATCATAAAACTCTTAATATAAATTTTTTGAAGCTACTTACTAATTACATTTTATAGATTCAGATTTTTTTTTTTTTTTTTTTCAAATGTTAAATTTTTCCAAATTATATCTATAAAATGATTTGGAAAGAAGATAATGTAGTTAATTTGTTTTAAAGATTAAAATGAATTAAAAAATGCAAATTATTACAAACATACCAATTTAAAAATCTACTATTCAAAATTTTATGGAAGAAGAACCAAAGAGGAAATAAAATTATTTTAGATTGGTTTGGGTCTTATGGCACGTTAACCACTGAGAATTATTTCAGAAAAAAATGCATTCAAAATATAATTGGAAAAATATTGCATTTATTTACTTGACAGGATTCAATAAGTATAGCTTAATAAGGAAACTAAAATATATCTTACAATTTATTTTTTCATTATGAACTTTTAAAAATGACTTTTCAGTCCAATGGGAAAGAGAGAAAAATAAAATCAACTATTTAATAAGATATCACTCAGGTTCTAAAAAGCACTGAATCTGAGTGGTTATCTTTCTCTTTTGTACTCTAGATTCAATCTATAGAACTTTCTAAGAAAAATCTTTCAAAAGAACTAAAAATCTGTGGATAAAATATAAAGAAGGAAGGAAAGAAACCTGGTTCTGAAGCAAGCAATACAAGAAAACATGCAACACTTAATAACTTAATTATTAAACCAAATGAAAATCTAAAAAGAAAATATATCTCTAATTTTTTATCAAATTTCTTTAAGTTTTGTAAAAATTTTGAAATTTACTGATAAAAAATAATTCCCATACTATTAATTGGAGAAATTTGAGAGAAATGTTGAAAATTAAATCAAAACTAAACATTTTTTAAACAACTAAAAACAAATACATTTCTCTCCTTAAATCTAAAAAAAATCCTTCAATAGTTATTTTGTAGCTTTTAATGACACTTGCCAATATATTCGCCCCTTTTATTCCCTTAAATTAACTATAAAGTTAGTATTTATTTAAAAAAATATATATATATATCAGGATTTAAAATATAAAACCAAATCTACTTATTTTTCGGAATCTTCAAAATGAGACATGACAATCTGTATATTTATTATGAGGACTATGGCCCTCATCTTAAATTCACTGTTTCAGCCAGTTTACTCTTCAGCCTTTTCAGGTTTTCTGTTCATAGTCAGAATCTAAACCGGACTCTAATTTTTTTGTGTGCAAAAACAAATATACAAAATGTAGTCATTAAATTTGTTCTAATATATCAGTAATTATATAGTTCAATTTTAGAAAGCTATTACTTCACAAACCAAATCATTATTTTGATGGCTATTACCTATATACTTATAAAACTGTGTGGATTAGACTTGCTTGTTTGCATACAATTTCAATCTAATGTTATGAAAAATGCAAAATTTTGCATAACTTATAGTGCCAGACAACTGTTTTGATCTTTCAGATCTTATCAGTGACACACAATGCTGTTAACATTCCAAACCTGCAGACCACGTTGTACAAAACAAACGCTCTGACTATCCCACGACATAGCTGTGCTCATAATGGCAATTTTTACCGTCTTACTCTAAATCATAACAGTTATTATACATAGGGAAACATTCGGTCACTTGAAATTCAGTTGTTGGAAATATTAGTAAAATAGCCAAGTTATTTATGTATTCAATTTATTTTGAGTTCTCCAGAAAGTGTGTATCCAGTTTACTAAAACTAAGGATAAATATATAATTAATACCTCAATAACATTTTCATTAATTTCTTAATTTTTCATCATACATATTGCAGCTTTTTTCTGTAACATATATCAGTTTTTATTCAACTCAAGAAAGTATTCCAGCATGGCCAACTATATATATGTATATATAACAAAGCTAAATGCTGTGATAATGTCAAGCTTTATATGTTTCAGGGGAGGTGTACAAGAAATATTGTGAATATGTTTTGTATTAATATTGGTTCTCATGTATTAAAAGCTTTATAAATATAGATTTAGAATAATCAGTCATTTTTATTAGCAACAGACCAATCTATATACCTACTTTATAACACTTTGACCTATTTTTTAAAGACTCAACAGGTCAAGAGTAGTCTAGATGTAGATTTAAATTTCTATTTTCCTTCAAACACCTATTCATACACACACAGTAGGGATCATTTTACTTTCCATTTGATTTTTGATAGTTATAATTTTTTTTTAATCCTAACTCAATTATTTTATTTATCAAACTTTATAAAAAGTCCAATACAGATGCTTAAAACTTACCCTTTCCTAATTAAGATTAACTTTAATCTTATTTTTTTCCAAATTGTTTTATTTAGAGAAATCTATACAATGATGGATCCTTACATTGACTATAGAGGACTGTGACATACATATTCTACTACAGTACTTTCTCAGCAGAGATCACCTTTTACTATCTATTACATATAATCTATAGTATC
The DNA here is from genome assembly GCA_036873565.1 of Xipholeptos notoides. Taxonomy (NCBI): domain Eukaryota; kingdom Metazoa; phylum Mollusca; class Cephalopoda; family Idiosepiidae; genus Xipholeptos; species Xipholeptos notoides. The sequence goes on along the minus strand of JAYKTE010598185.1, from coordinate 10,466 downwards.
TTAGTTTTTTGTCTGCCTGACATTGAGAAATCTAATTAAAGCCTTTTGTTATTTGAATTTTTATATTCAATAAGAATAGCACAGAAATGCTTGCATCACAACCAATTCAAACTGCCTAATACTTTTATCATTATTAACAGCATAAAGGATTACTTTATTATATGAAATCAGTTGAAAAATGGACACCATCAATGTTCACATTAAAAAAATAGATTAAAATTGAGTTATCAAAAACTTTCTCAAATAATTATTGATTATACTACCTATGTCTGAAATTACAGCCAAGGTCAGGAAGAACAACAGAAATATACAAAGAGAAATCCAAACAGCAAAAAGGTGAAAATTTAATTCTTTACAAATCGAACTTTTTCTCAATCTATATAACTTAATACCTAGTATGTATATCTGTAATTTCAGCCAAATTAATTAAAAGCAACCACACACACACACAAAAAAAGTTGACAAAACAATAAAAAGACACAAATTAAACACTACATAAAATATTAAATCCATAGGTCATTATTTTTTTTAACACACTCAACACTACAGAAATGTGGTGGGTCTTAAAAGATTGGCAATGCCATGTGTAGTAAAGTTCACTGGATAAAATCCATGCACACACACACACACACACACAAAAAAGTGAAGATAAGTAGTACTAGTTGAATAAAAATACTGAAGGATAAAATCCAATACAAGAACTCAAGAAATTTCACAAAACAACCATAATTGAAAACGAAATAAAACCTAAAAGATCTATAATTAGTTACAAATTTCAGATGATAAATCATTATGAAAATACTCTAACACAGAAATAAATTAATCATCAATGAAAATAAAATAAGTATTCCTTGAAGGAATTTTTTTTCTTAAATCATTCATAAATTTTTACAATAAGAAGCCAGAGTAGCTTTTATTCTAGCAACCAATTAAGCAAAGCCATAAAAACTGATTGTTCTTAATATTAAATGATTTAAAAAGGTAATGTAATAAAACAAAAACAAATGAATTATGAGGGTTGTTCCAAAAGAAATGCAGCCTCTTTTCTATTTCGCCTAAATGGATCAGAGGGGTTTGCAAACTGCATTATTATTATGAACTTATGCATTCATGACTTGAAACTTTCATCTCTGTTGCGAAGATATTGATCATGTGAGACTAAGAAAGCAACCTCTGTCATGGACGTGCGTCAAGAGCAGAGATGCATCATTGAATTATTCCTTGAAGAAAAAATTAAACTGAACAACATCCACAAGCACTTTTTTAACGTTTACAAAGCCAATGCAGTTGATGTCTACACAGTTAGGAGATAGATACGTCAGTTTTAGAGTGGCAACAGATGTGAGAGACAAAATGTGCCCCGGACGCAAAAATGGACCACTTTTTCATCGCTGGTAAAAGTACATTGCGAATGGTGGTCACTATGTAAAAATAAATTCTAGAGCACAAAATGTCACTGGTTTTAATGGTACCACTTATCTTCATAGCACATCAACTTTTCAAAATTAACTTTTTAAAAATAGGTGGCATTAGTTTTGGAACAACACTTGTAATAGAGGCTTAAATATTCTAGTCATGGGCTTCCAAAATTTGCATTGTAGAATGGTTTAGCCTCTATTAAAATGTTTTAATATTATGGAAATTTGCTAATATTTAAGGAATAGTTTTTCTCTTTATTTGCCCATGGTAAAATGATTAACATTTTCCTTGAAAATTCTTAATAGGGAAAAAAACTCACCTGTTATAGTCATTGGTTAGTAGTCAATTTTCTATTACTGCAACAAAAGAAAAAAATTAAGTAATTTTTTTTAATTATTGGAAAGATTTAAATGTAATTCATTAAATAAAAAGAATAAAGAAATATATGAGTAAAAAAATAAATTCCAAATGTAAAAAAAATGGTTAAAAATAAAAAAAGACAATGAAAAACATTTTAGAGACTATAACAATAAAATCACAAATTATTTTAAGATCCAATTAATATCAACTTATTCAAATTTTAAAAAATACCTTTTTTATATGAAAAACAAAAAGGCTTATAAAAATTTGGTATGTTTTAAATAAATCAGAAAACCATTTTCTCTTAATGAAAGGAATAATGAAATTAATATGCCACTATTGATAAAAATCAAATAGGGGCCATTTTTGGATGGGTACAAAGGAAAAAAAATATTCAGCTGGTATAACTAATGATTTTTATGCATATATTATGAGAAGCTAAATTGACAGTATATACAATAAATTTCACAGGGAAATTTACAAAAGATAATTTTGTATAAAAAAAATAGAATATGGTTAATAAGTAATTATTTAGAATAGAAAACCTAAAAGTGAAATTGATAAAAATTAAGAAACTTGGTATATAAATGGATGAAAATACATGAAACCAGGAGTATAGAAGAGAAAGCAAGAATATGGTTTCCTAAGTCATAAGGAAAGTTTGCTGGAAAACAAATTCCAGATAAAATTATTATAGTAAATAAGGAGAAGCACACGCCATCTATATATATATATAGATACAATCAATACCTTCATAGATGGAAGTTATGAATAAAAAGCTTTAACACAAAAAAATTTGTAGGATTTTTATAAATGGTTAGGAGGACATAAATCTAGAGAAAAAAAAAGGCATAGTGTATGACCTTATTTAATATCTTGGAACCTATATATATATATATCTGGAGATAAATAGACAATTACAGTAACATTAACTCAACCATTGCCTATGGCATGGTTGTTATGCTGCCACCAACAGTGAATAGGCCTTCTTATTCCAAATAAAAGTTCTTAAGACAGATTGAGATTGCATTTGAATGTATTCAGATGAGGATAATCTGATTACAGCTTTAATCTTTAATACAAATCTATTAATTTTGAAATTAAAACAGGGTTTTACATATGCTCCAGTCAAAAATAGCATTGAAATGAAACAAGATATTTTATATAATGGTCTCTTAAATTCATCAAAGCAAATGTACTTTAAAATATTGTGCATTTTATCAATATAAAAAGTCTTATCTGTAAAGAGTAAATTCATTGTGTAATTCAGTCATATGGCAAAAATCAAATTTTCATTTTTATCAAAGTAAAATTTTTGCAAATAAATAATATAATAAATTTTGATTTTAATATTTAATTTTTTTTAAAGATAATTCAAAATACATATAAGCTAAGTGCATAGTGGTGGAAATAATATTTATAGTTTTAACAGAATAGGAATAGAAAGAAAAATCAGCAGCAACTAACTGCACAAATCCTCTTAAGTTGATTATTTTTTCATTGATACATTACAAACTAAATTGTACAGGATGATGAAAAATACTAATCAAAGCACTAAGTCTTAAATAGTCTTATTAAAAAAAGTCAGTAAATAAATAAATAAATAAAGACTAAATATCTAATACAATTAATTCAATGAAAAATGTTTAAAACAAAATTTAATCTAAAACAAAAAGTATTGATTAATCAGATATTTAAATGGATATTGGAATGAACATTATGTTAAATAAATACCTATAATAAAAACATAAAAATGTAGAATTTAAATGTAAAATTATGAATGAAAAACTGAATTTTAATTTGGATTCAACATTTTTCAGCCATGTTTGAGATAAATATTTGTTCAAGTAAATACCTATAAGATGTTGATTTTTTAAAATTTTGAATTAATATATAATCTTGCTACTATTTTGTATTAATCATAGAATATATCTAACTTGCTAAAAAGTCATAAAAGCAACATTATGAAAAAAAATCAGAAACTACCTAAATTAGTTGCTCAATAATTATAAATTGTTTTATACTTTACTTATAATAATACAATTAAACACAATTTAATTCACATAAAACAATGAAAATAAATTAGTTATTGGAAGGGCTGTGATAATATGCTTTTATTAAAGAATATTCTTTTCACAGCCCTATTCATTAACATAAATACTTTTGACAGTGAGAAAGAATATATACATAATTCATAAGACTTAAATATTCATTGCTACCAAAATAGTGACATTTTATAGATGAAAAATTACAATCACTAAATTAAACCTGAACTATAATCCATTGAACAGAAATAGAATTTCATATTTTAATTTGATTAAAAGATAAAAAATACTTTAATAAGAAGTATCTGAAATATGTCTATAGTAATGAAAATTAAATCATATTGGATTTAATAACCAGTATCAGCAAAAACTAATGTATTGCTATAGACTGAATGTCCATAGACAAAGGATGTGTCACAACAATTAGTTTCAGTGACTACAAATACCTGGCAAGATATTTAGCAAAACAGTTGGTGCTAATTAAAGTAATTTTCTTATTTTGGCATTACAATACCTAAGATATATTACCTAGCTAACAAGGGCCTAGTTAATGTTAGCTAAGTGCCTAGAATAGTTAGCTACTAATACTAAGTCTGTTAGCTAAGTGACTAGACTAGTAGTTGCAATCAATGTTTATAACATTTAAAAATAAAAGTTCATAAAATCTTTTTTTTTGCATTTATTTTATGATAGTTAACTTGAAATTTGGAACTTTGAAATACTTACATGCAAGCAACTGATAGGAGAATTTTAATCATTATCAAACATGTAAAATAAATTCTTCATTTACTTTTCATGCAATGTTTTATCAAGTATTTGACAATTAAACACTTAAACCGTCTGAGCAAAAGACTGTATATTATTACTCAAGAAAATTTGGTTATACTAAATTTCAGACTTATTAAAATTACACTTGAAAAAAAGGGAGACAAATGAAATTGTAAAATTCAGTGGCTACTTAAACTGAAAACTCCAAAAAATATCTTACAAAAATGAATAATTTGCTATGTAGCAGAAAACTCGTGTACATTTGGTAAAATTTCTGAGCAAAATGAACATATTCTAATACAACACGGCGTACGCACATAATACACAATAAAATTAAAGAAAAATCGTATACAAACCATTTCATAAAACAGAACGAACAATGTAAAATTTAAAATAAATTATGAAAAGCTGGCAAATGCGAAAATATGTTGTAAACAGTTGAATTTAGAAAAAACTGTTTTTGTGGCTCCAATTGTCAAAGCGAAATATAAAGAGAGTGTAAGATACATAATTTTCTTTGGTCCCAAAAGTACCATGATTTCTTTAAAATGAATGACAGAAAAAGAATTAAATAAAGTCTAATGCAACAACTGGGTTAATAAACAACACGTCATCAAAACTAACTTGGTTAAATACTCAATATCATTTATTAGTTTTCCACATGCGCCAATCAACTTCCGCCCACAGAGGCCAAAAACAAAATGACATTAACACACACACCGTGTATAAAATATTTATCATTAATTTATGGTTGTCTTTTAAGGCCAGTCTTTGTTTAAACCGATATTTTGCCCTTTTTCGGTAGTTTTTCTACGGTAAAAAAAGCAACAACAAAAAACATATATACACACACTATGTATACATCAATTTTATAAAAACAATTTTTCGGAAGTCCGAACACTTTATAAACATCATAATTCTCGATCCTTAAAGTTAAAAAAAAAAAAGATTTAAAGGTATTTCAAGGGTTAAAGAAATACATTCAAAACCCTTATGTTCTTACTATGGAAAAACAGTTTGTGGATTCGTTTTCAACATTAAACGTAAATTAAATCTTCCAACACATACACAAAAGAGAAAAGAAAATAGTATTTTTTTAAATAAAAAGTAGTTTAGTATAATTTCAGGAGGAAAAGATCACGTTTTAAATTATAAAAGTAAAAAACTATAGTCTAAAAATTTACCCACTACGCAAACAATTACGCCAGCTACTGGGATAAAATATGGATTGTATAAATAATAATAATAATAAAGATTCAACAAATATAAGGAAATATGCAATATTGAAAATATGTAAATTAGATTAAAAAATTTATAAAGCCTAGGAAAAAAAAAATGAAAGAAAAAAATCTGAATTACTCGCTTATGTGGAAAAGAACGAGAAGAGGCCATGTTGGTAAAGAGCTGTTCAACCATTGCAATGGTAGTAAGGGAAAAAAAGTGAGAGAAAAAATAGGAATAAAGAGGCGAAACTAAAGGCAGAACAATCAGTAAAAAAAAAAGAAGAAAAACGTTAGAGAGCGGAGAGAAAGAAAGACAAACACTGAAATAAAATTTAAGAGGATAAAAAAAGTAAAAAAATTAAACTTAAAAAAAAAATTATTAAAAACCCACGAAAAATGTATACTTTTTGTCAGTGCGTGAGGTTTTTACTTTTTAAAATGATTGACACACACACATATATATATATATGAGAAAAAGGAGAAATGTGTGGTGTAGGTTAAAATAAATACTTGTGCGAGTAGTCGCGCTCGCGCGTTAAAATGAATGAGAGAGTGAATGGTGATGATGACAGTACATGTTAATTGTTGTCGGGCCGGCAAAATAAGAAAGCAACTACTTGAGAAATAAAAGAATTTAAAAAAAGCCAATGACACAGGAGTAAATGAGAATAAAATTTAGGCGATAAAAAAAAAAAAAAATATTGAATAATTAAAATTGAAAAGTAAGAAAATGGTAATAATTTTTTTTTCTTTTATGGTTAGATTTTAATTCTTTTAGAATAATTTACAAGTAAAAAAAAAAAAAACATCGATATGGTTTCTTACTTCCTGATTTTAAATTTTTTTTTATTTTTTCAATATTTTGTTTTAATTTAAAAGAAAGAAATGTAAAATATTAATTCTTTCTTTACATTATGTTAAAGGGTGTTGTTACACACATGTAGGACACAAAACACATACGTCTTATAACAATACATATATATATATATATATATATATATTTTTTTTTTTTTTTTTCATGCTTTATTATTATCATATCAGTCGGTTTACATATGTATTATTTCTTTCCAGTATTAAAAATAAATTCTCTTCACAAGCGATGACGGCGGAGGCGACGACGATCGGCAGAGACGCGGCGGCGGCGAAAAGAGGACATCAAAATCTCGCCAGCCCCGCCTACTAATACACACACATATATATATATATATATCTCACACACACACACATATATATGCATACATACACACATGCATATATATATATATGCATACATACACACGCATATATAAATATATATATACACAGACACACATACAAATAAATCTATTCATATCAATAAATTAAATGAAAAAAATACTTGAAATTCAATTTCGTAATTTAAAAAAAAAAGTTTAAGAAATAAATAGAATTTACCTTGTAATAAAAAATTTTTTTTATGTCATCAAGTCTAATAGAATAAAAATGAATTTAGACCAAACACACATACCAGTCTTTTTTTTTAAGTTACCAGTTAGCTGTCCTACGTAAAAGTGGTTCGTATGGTATGGTAGGGTAATACTGAACAAAAATTAGCCGTATTTTTTTTCATAAGTAGATCAGGCATTTTAAAATAAAGAAAAAGAAATGAATGAACCGAACATATTAAACTAAGCTGTGACGAAATAACCTTAAATTAAAATAAAAATCAAATATGCAAGCAGCTTTCAGATTAGTAAGAAACCAACCGTGTGCAAGCCGGTGTGGTATTTCAAGAACCTAAGCCGATCCATGTGGCGAACCATGTCCGGTAAATGAGACAAAAAACAATATAATCGATTGTTTTAACTTATAAGTATAATAGATTTTGATTCTCTAGACATCTTAGAATGATATTATTACCATAAAGAAAGGGGACGTACAAAAAAAAACAGCATATGATCAAACACTATCACGTCTAAGTGATGAGGTAGAAGACAGCAGTTTTATCGGCCCAGACCTTGACGTAATAGTAAATACAAGTAACGAAACAACCAGACACCAGCCTTACTTCATTACAGAAAAGCAATGATTCAATCTTACCAGATCAAATACAAAACCTGTGCACCGATATATGATAGAATCGATACATATATACTTACAATGGTTATTTTACTCTAGACAGGATAAAGGCTTGGATGGACAGAGATTTTTTTCGGCTTATGGTCAATATGGCTACCGATTCTGTTTGCAAGGAGAATAGTTCGACAATTTCCGTCCCGGAGAATTACTTCCGGATTTTATCAATAATTATCTCCCTTGTATGAACGTGTAGTTCGCACTGAGTCAGAAAAGATAATACATACATCTGCATGCATCAGAAATTTGAAATTAATAAAGTAACATTTTTATTTGAAAAAAAATTTAAAGGAAAAATAAGTTTAGATATTAACCAATAGTAGGTTTTTATTTCCATGCTTTAGTTTAGGAGTTTCTGGGCATTTTGATTTAAGTGACGCTGGCTGGCATGCGACATTTTTTTTTTTTTTACCTTTGAACTTTTTTTTTTACTGGCTGTTAACATGAACATAACGAAAATTCTCAGTAGTTAATTCAAGAAGCATCATTCAAACCAAACCAAACAAGGAATCAGGCTGATTCGAGTAAGATTTTTGTTTTATGCCTACATTAATTAATTTAACTTATTCCTGATTGAAATGAAACAGACAGACTCAATAAATAGAACAAAAATGATACCCTTTTGCTTTAAAGCCGAAATGACAATGAAATTAAATTATTGATGGACTTGAAATAACTTTTTTTTTGCAAATTTTATATTCTTTGACTTTTTTTTTTTACTTTAAAAAAAAAAAAAATTTGTGAGGAAGTTATGACCCATAATGAGATAAAAACAGCCAATGAAAAAATTAAAAATAAAAACAAAATATTTTCTGTGTTAAGTTATTTGTTCGCGTTCCAAAAATCAATTTCGCAATGAAAAAACGTGGTTTTTATAAAAATCGAAAACATTAACTATATAAGTTTCTTTAATTTTGGATTTTCAATGAAATTCAAATGCTTTCCAATATAGCTGATTAATTTAAATATTAAGTTATTCATTTTCAAGGTTCTTAGAATGTTTCCAAACCATTTACCAATGAAGCATAAGGAAATATATGGAAGATTTTAAACTTGTTGCGATCAATTTTAGAGATCTTTATGAATTTGATAAAAAATTATTTAGGTAAAAATGAAAATATAAATAAAAGCTAAAAAGTTTAAAGATTGTTTTTTGGAATATAGTCAAAACTTAAAAGACTGTTATTGTTCCAGTGTTCCATCCATTCGATTCCAATGAATGAATGGTGGTTGTTGGTGCAACAACACAACACAACAAGAGTCAACACAATATATATCAATAAACTTTAGCCTTTTTACCAATTGTGCTTACTTTCGTCTTTACCTAAATCATTTATTTTGCAATGAAAACATTTTTTTTTTCAATTGAAGAAATGGTAGCTTTATGAAAATTTTAAAAGTTAATACTTTTAATTTTACTAGATTCTTGCTAATCAAATCAACAGTGTTGTCTTGCTTGCTAGTTATGATTAATTCTTTAGTTTTTCTCGAGTAAAGTAAAATCGTCGTTTTGTGACTGCTGTGTGTGAATATTCTAATTAATAATTTCAAGATATTTCTATTAGTGAAAGTAAAGTTGTTTAAATTTTGTCATATTGCCTTGGGTCATGTTCAATCTCATAGCCAGTGTAATTTTTTTTTAAATTGATTGTCGCATATCAACGCTTCAAAATTGTCTTACGGTTATTAACATAAGGACTGTTTCATTAATCGTTGTGTTAAACTATAAGATCAAACATATTTTGACTTTTGATTGTTTTATGTTTAAGTTTTGTAGTGAAGAAGTAAGAAGAAGTAAGAAAAAGTAACAAGTACGAAATATCAAAGAAAGAAAGGAAGTAAGCAAAAGCACGCGCTATTTTAGGCTAATCACGTGTTACTGGTATGTAACAAACAATTAACAATAAAAATTGAAATTACAGGTAGAGAAAATTCAAACAATTTTATTTGTTTGATTGATTGATCAATTCCAAAATCAAAATCTACTAAATATAAGAATAATTATTACACCAAAAATAGGATTCATTTTCGCAACAAAAAAATAAATTTGGATTTCACATATTTTTTCTTAATCGAAGAAGCAAAAATGTTTATGATGGAACAAACATTATTAATTATTTTTTCTTTAACATTTATAATGTTTGCTTATAGTTTTTAAATATTTAAGATCATACTCAGCAGATGGAAATAATATTTTTCTTTTTTTATATAATATTTTTTAGAGAGAGAAAGAGGGGGTGAATAATAGGAAAGTTTACGAAACTACGGCACAAATCAATTATCTGAATTTTTATTATTTGGGTGTGAGATATAAATTTTATCATAAAATAAAAGTAAAAAGATTTCGAATAAAAAGCATTATTTAAAAAAACTAAATGTCATTGTGAACTAATTTTGGGTATTTCTACTGGTTAGGAGGTGATAATGGGCGCGCGCGCGGCCGTACACAAACAGACAGGCGCGCGTACCAGCCGTCATGATGGTATGGTGGTGGTGGTGGTGTATGGGGGGATCGTTATTTTTCTCATATATGTGCACTTCTTGCACTGTATTCATT